>REGL01001357.1:44551-74938 GCA_004194395.1 Aurelia aurita complex sp. Pacific
GGAGGAGGTGGGGGAGAAGAATGGGGTGGGGGAAGGAGGGGGGAAAGGAGAAGGGAGGGAGTATGTGGGGGGGGGGGGGGGTCAGACACAGTATATTTTGAAAAACCCAAAAATGTACTAGACATTTTTAGACCTCAAAATATACTCATTGCTTGATAGTAAATAAAAAGTAGTGGATTTACAGCTTTTTCAGCAACTTTGCTGCAATATTTTGATAAAAACTCTGCTTAGCACTTACCTTGTATATGTTCTCATCAGCAACCCCAACGATATACGGATTTTGCACCAAATAGCGTACCCAGCCCAACTTGACAATGTTTCCCAAACCCATAGAAATAACCCAAACCCAAAAAATGTCTAACCGCCCGATAACTCAGATTTTAATAGTATCTTGCAAAGAAAACGAGCTTATCGGACATCAAGTGAACATATGTTTTGCCATTTCCATTTTAGTATCAGTACTACGACAAAATTCATCTTGAGGGTCGTTTCAGAAAAGAAGACAATTTAAAATTGACATTTCAATTATTAAGACGTTTCCAATATATAACATTTGTAATTATTGCCACAAATCCGGTTGATAGATTTAAATTTATTAGTCGAGGACTTGATTTTAGGATGTTTCGAGACGAGCTAGTCTCATCTTCAGCTAAATATAAATCACACGTGTGAGATTTGATTTGATTTGATTTGATTTGATTTGATATGATTTGATACTACTAATTGTGCGAGAGTAATGCATAACTAAATGATCGATTGTACGATTTATGTGTGCAAAGGAAGACCAACCGAGAAAGTCCAGTGTGATAAAAACGATATAACCGTACGTATGGAAGAATTGGTTTGATTGGGTGTCGGGCATTCCCTTAAGATTAATAGGCTCTCTTGTAAAACTTACAAAGATAGATGAAAATTTAGATCAAATTTCTACCAGATTCCGTCTCAAACCAAGGTTTATCGGGTGAGTCAAAAAAGAGTTTGCACGTTTGGCGGGCTGTGGAATAAAAAGCATGTGGCCGATATTCAAAACTAAGATGTTAATCTATCAGTCAAAGGTTAACTTAGATAATTAGATTTTGCTTGGTAAAATCACTCATCTTTAAGACCCAAAAATTGGAAAAATGCCCATAAGGGGTTTGCATGGCAATCGAGAATTCCACATTCCATCCCGGCCCATGATTTATTTGGCATTGAAATTTAAGTTAAGTTCAATAGTCAGTTTCAGAAATAGAGTTTGATTTCAATAGCACATAAATCACGGACCAGAATGGAACGTGAAAGTCTGGATTCCCATACAAACCCCTTGCATGCATTTTTCTAATCTTTGGGTCTCAAAGATGAGTGATTTTACCAAGCAAAATTTTCTCATCTAAGTTAACCTTTGACTGATAGATTAAAATCTTAGTTTTGAATATCGGCCACACACTTTTATTCCACAGCCCGCCAAATGTGTAAACTTTCTTTGACTCACCCGGTACAGAATCTAATGGGCATTGTGTGAGACACAGCAGGAGCGTGGTTGTCGTGGGAGAACGCTTTTTCAGCTGATTTTTGTGCTTGAATAATTCCCCATAGTAATATCAAATGGTCGGGTCATCTACAAACGAAGCAGAAATTTGGTCGAAGTTTCTAATGTTCATGTAATGTAATTATTCTGGAAGCAGCCTTATCAGAATGTGGCTCATAACTGAAGGTGAAGTTGCGGTTTTTAGCACCAAGTGCTGAGATCGCGGAAGTATAGAATAGGCCTAATCGAGTCTGCGACCCCATGTCATGACGCTCAAGTGATGGGGCTCTACCGGGTATCGAACCCTGTCCGCTTGACTGTTCTGGCTGCAAAGTCAGTGGATTACACCACTGCGCCACAACACCTTCAACACCTACATAACTGCTGAATGAAATGTCCAATTTAAACAATGAGTTGTCGGACACAATTGCTTTGTTTTAGAATTTGTGTCGACAGCTTATGGTTTCAATGGCCTAATCAAGGAATAGAGATTTATAGCATTTCCAGGTAGGCAAATAATCTACTGTAATTTACTATGATTAAACCACGGGAACCATGAGCTATCGGCACAAACACAGAAACAAAGTAATTGTGTCCAATAGCTCATGTAATTTACTATGATTAAACCACGGGAACCATAATCTATCGGCACAAATACAGAAACAAAGTAATTGTGTCCAATAGCTCATGTTTAGACAGGGTTGATTTTCGGACGTATCTCAAGATTGTGGCTTACAACGCAGCGAACTTGCTGTAAGGACTGTAATTTGATGAAAGGCCACGGCGATGCAGCTGTTCAGACGATGCAGCCGTTCAGACGATGAGCTTTCTTTTCTTTCTGTAGATCTCCAGGCTCATTTGTGACCTTTTGTTATAGGATAACACATTTAGCTGAGTCAGGAGATGATGGAACATCAACTGTAGATGATATTGACTTGATCAACTTTCTACATGTCAACAGAAAAGCATTGATAACGGTTCTAACTGGTAAGAAATCAACCTTGTTTCTGATAATGTTGTGTGTGTTTTTGTCCTGTGTAAATTATATTCTGGACTCTAATGTTCATGTAACGTTAACTCATAATTGTGACGACGTAAAAGCTTCTACAGTGGTTGGTTCATCGAGAGGAGAAAAAAACCATTTAAATCGAAGCATCAATGTAGATATTCTTCAACCTGTTTTCAACCCAGTTATTTTAGTCCTGTTATGGTCAGTTATATCTCTTCGTACGCATGCTGCTCAAATACAAAAGGATGATAACAACATAGAACTACATTACAAACGTCACATAATGTTGTTAAGCGCCTATGAGCCCTGGGGAGATATGGCGCTATAAAACTGCTCATATTATATCATTATTTGCAAGCAAAAAATTTAAACAGGAACCCGGTGTGGTGAAAAGTATTTCTCCGAAGCTGCATATTCTGCTTTGGAAGGTCTGATTTGCTGAGATTTATTCTCCTCAATGTTTGAGCTTCCTTATTTTTTTCACAGTTGTTCCTTTTTGTATCTGTGCATTTACATCGGCAGTTATCTGGTCTTCCTTCGTTGGATTCTATAACAGTTTTGCATTGCAGAAATTGTTCATATTATGATAATTTAATGGAGCAGTTTGATAAAGTATAATCAATTTTTGACAGAGGTTGTAAAGTTCTTCAAGTTGTTAAAGAAGCATTCACAACTGGCTTTGATTAAAGGACTTGATAAGGTATTTATTTTTGCAATTAATCAATTATAAATCAATGATTGCTGAGAATGAACTCACCTTGGGTAATTATTTGCTTTGAAACAGCTGCTATCTGAGCAATAGCCATTGCTTTCAAAACTTGATACCTTTTGAATTAACCTTGAAGGTATCACTATGAAGAGTCATTGTTCTGAACTCATTTAGCAAATTTCTGTGGCATCCAGAGGTCATTTTGAGTAAGTCTTCAAATTTGATGTAACGGGCCAATGCATAGGGTTGAATTTTCGATCATGCAATGTTCGTCAGTCTGCTTTGAAATGCGTAAAAGTGCTGCTTGATGCAGACTCTGTAATTCTGTAGGTAACAGGCTCATTGGACGTTACGATGGTAATGAATAAATGTAACCCTTCTATTTTGAATTTTTAGCTAATTTGGAATTGGATTGAAAACTACCCAGAACAGTTTGGAGCCTTGTACAAAGACCAAAATACACAATTATCCGGTACGTATCCCTACGAGAGTCGTTAGTAGTTCGTTTTAAGATTCGAAATAATTTTTGATGTCGCTTGGTGTTACAAGAACAATCAACTAGAAGTTTGGAAAATCTCTTACAATGCTGCAGACTTTAAAGGGGCCTTTGCGTGTGTCCAGCTTACTTTCCACATGCCACCTTTTTTTTGGTGACCATCTTCGTGGACCAGTAGAATGGTGAGAACAAAGAGTCTACAAAGTATGTATCCACAAAGCATGCCTGCTGCAAAGACCCTTTTAAGATTTTTTACTGAAATCTTTTTTTCTACCATGCAAACATTATCGCTGTTTGAATAATTTAAAATATCGTGAACATCCATTCACTAACCTTAGTAAATAGGTTAAACCTTTCACTTCAACTTTTACCGAAATTTTCCCCCTGAAACTAAGGAATGAGAATGTGAAGAGCTTGTTGATTGACTCATCAGCATCATCGTCCACATCATCATCATCATAATAATAATAATAATCATCATCATCATCATCATCATCATCATCATCATTATCATCATCATAGTGGAGGACACTATTTTCTTTTGTTCAGAATCATTTGACAACCCATCACATGGCTACTGTCAAGTAGCTTAATTCAAGGTTTAAATTCTACAATTTGTTGCCAGTTGTTCTTAATTCAAAACAAGTTTGCACTATTGTATTTTTTGTTTCCTCATTTGACAAGAGTCAGTAAAATTATTGATCAAATGGCTCTTCATTCTACCTGGTGTCCCAAAACCCAAGTACTCCCGTTTGAAAAATCACCAAAATTTGATTTCACAGCCGATCCTCAAATTTCTTTTTTTGTCAAGTATATCAATGACCGAATTATTTTCCAGTATGTAGCTGATCTTTTAATTGGCTTAAAAAGTAGCAAATTTAGCAATTTTTAGGCCTACCTGGTTTTGAATCATACTGCGAAAAAGCGCTGATGATTACCAGAGTTCAGATCAATTTCTTTGTGCCTGGAAAGCATCTAGTTTGGTTTATACTTACTGAGGTCTGCACTTATTAATGGCAGACCTCAGTGATGATAAAAAATCTGAAAACTTTGACTCCTAGGCAAGATCGAGTTTTTGCTTAAAAACTATAGCTCAAAATAAGGTTTTCAATGTGTAATTTTTCTACCTTGCTGTATCAAAAGCAAACATGTTATCATTTATGAATATTTTTGGGTCTTTGACAAAACAACTCAAAAAGAAAATGTTATCAAAGGTTTGATAATCAATTTTTGGTGATTTTTGAAACAGGAGTACTTTTTTTGGGACACCCGGTATATTAAGATTTTGTATTCGTTTACAGATGTGAGTGAAAAGTTATTCATTGTGGTGGAAGGATTTTCAGAAACGACGAAAAAGCGATCAGCAACATGGCCGCTGCAAGTTATGGTTCTTTTATTGTGTCAGGTAGGCCCTTTTGTTGTCATCTGCTCGTTTGCAAAACAGTTCTTTTGCTTGGGAATTGAAGTATTCTGGATATTGCAGTTTTGAAAATCAGTTATTTACCAAGCGAATTTGGCTGTCCAACGAGGAACAGCCAAGTATCGGCTGAAAAGATCTGATTTTTCTGAATTTTTCTGGAAACACGTGGCATTTCATATTGTCAGCATAAAGTCAGCAAAATGTGTTGTCATCCATGTCTTGGGTTTTAAGCAGTTTATAGGCTGTTTTGCCTCAACTTGAGGATATTTCACTGTTCCGAAATTTAACCGGTCAATACTGATGTGGGTTTTTACCGCCGTGTTACCACCATGCACGGGGCATCCGTAGTTTTATCATTCGGATATCTGTAACTGATGATGATTTCATCGTCAATCAATCAAAATACCTCTTAAAAATGAGAAATTGTGTTCATCATCTGAAGTTCGAAACCGTGATGACATTTAAGATCATACCAGATCAATTAAAAAATTTGTTGTCATCCTATTCATGTGGGAGAGAGAAGATGAATAATAGCTTACAAAGCTTATTGAACAATTTCTTTTTCAATTTTTCTTTTTTTCTTTTAATGTTCTTTTAACGTCAACTTACAATGATAACAACCTCAAGAATTAAGGCTACAGCCTTATAAAACCTAACCATTGTTGTTCTTCCAGTGAGTTGGGTTTGAGAGTCTAGCTCTGTCGATGCGTTTTAAGTTGTTTCTTAAAACGATCCAGCGTCGGTACCTCACGGATTTTGGCAGGTGTACCTACCTGTACCGGTATCTTCCTCCAACAATGAACGTTGTCATTACAGAGGCGAGTTGAAACGTTTCCGTATCAACTCGGCGAATTCATTACGTGACTGAGTAGCCCTCTTAGCTTGATCACTGGATACTCCAAGTAACCCAGAAATCTTTCCCCATGTATCATTACCCAGTAACCCAGAAATCTTTCCCCATGTATCATTCTATGACTTGAGAGCTGCGTAATGAAAGCCTTTTTTTGCAAATTCTCCTCTTTCGGATGATTTTTAAGCTGACCGTGTTGTTACTGCCATATACAGGCATAATAAATTTTTCCCAAGCAATTATGTTTATGCAATGAAAAATTATGCTTTTAGCTCTTATGTTACTAAAATAAGTCACCATTTCATTTGCTTACAGCAATCAGTACGCGAGGCAGCTGGAAATGCAGAGTTATCCAAAGGACAGAATTACGTAAAGGTATGTATGATAAGTTTATTTTTAAATGAAGCTAGCCAACCCTCACCACCTAGTGGGTCAATGCACTTCTAGCTGCTGGTGTCAGATTTTTCTGAAGCTGAAATAATTCCTCTACCAAGAAACTGTGCTGTTTGTTACTTTATGTGTGTTTTTGATACAACTTAAACTATAAATGACAGATATAAGAGAGCTTTCATCCCATGCTATTTTTAGAGTTATTGAATCGAAGTTGCTTGCCAATACCCTAAATAAATAGGCACCCCTGTATATTTCGTTAACCTATTTAAAGCCTCCACTACTTATCTCCTTCATGTAACTTTAAAGGCAGCAAAATTACGAGCAAAGGAGAGGTTATCAGCACACGTCGAGAACTAATGTTCGATTGGCAACTTTCCAGATAGCTCTTGAAACATCCAATTTTTGTTAACTTTAGGTTAGCACAAAAATGAGGTGTGAAAGTACAGTGAGTTTCTTTCTCTTTGCCGAATATTTTCTTCCAGTAAATCTACTTTGAGTGTGCGACGAAACGCGGTTTTGTTCATTCAACGTTGTGCTTTATTGCAGTTACTGGCGAGTTAATAACTTATTTCTTTCCTTCCAAGTTTCAAGATTAACTCGTTTTTCTCTTGCAGGATTCAACAGTTTTCTCTCTAGTTACAGGTTTATTTTGGTTGCTATTCTTTTACAGGAGTTAACAGTCTTCGACAGATTACGGTGCTTTGTTGCGTTTATGGGTTTAGTACGATGAGTCCGTTATTCAAGGCTATTTTAAAATCTACTTCCAGAACACAATACCTTCAAACATTGGCACCCTTCCTGAATTCAAAATTGGAGTGGTTTCATTATAGTTCCACCAATATAATCATTTATCGTATTAATTAGTTGGTACAGCTTTTCTTTTCCACGTATATTAACCACACCTGTATATTACAATGGAGAATTAAATCCTGAATCAAATAAAGAAAATCCGCCAGACGGAACTTTAGATTTGCCCTTCTTCTTTCGTTATAAGCACATAACGTCTCTTAAAAACCACCTTTCGCTTGCACAAGGCGAGAGTTTGCCCTACTAGTTTCGGGGAATTTTTTGCAGCTTTGTTTGTTTTGAATTAGGACCTGTTCATATGGAGGCGAGCCAGCCCGCTTACCGGGCTGGAGGTTTTTGCCGAGATTTCACCTTATCACTGTTTCCAATTCAAAGTTTGTTGTCTGTTCATATGTGCAGGCGGGCTGGCCCGGTAGGCGAGATCTCACTCAAGTACTGTCGGGATCCCGCTTGGTGGGATCAAAACTTTCCCATATGAACACTCCAGCCCGCCTGCCGAGACGAAAACGCCTCTACTACGCACGCGTGGGCATGCAAAACAATACCACCAACGATGGCACGTGACCAATTCCATCCCGGTAGGCGGGATGGATTTGCCATATGAACAGAATGCGAAATCAGCTCACTTAGCGGGCCAGCCCGGTAAGCGGGCTGGCTCGCCTCCATATGAACAGGTCCTTAGGATCTAAATATGTTGAACCATGCCTTGCCAGGATGCCAAACCTCTATGGNCCTTAGTTCCCAGTCTGCAGAGTATGGCACTTTTTGACAAGATCTCCGGTGTGCAAGGAGAAATTTCTTTTGTTCTCTATTGATTATTTTGAATAGCCTATTGAAATCTCCGGTGTGCAAGTGCCATAGTCCGCACATGGGCTTAGTTCTAGTTTTAATGTTCTACTGTATGTCCCTGAAGATTTTCAATGAAGAATTCCCTAGAGACCTATTTTGCAACAATAGACCTTTTAGCTATTCTACAAAAGAGCCTGGATCGAGCGTTATTTTTATACGGGAGGCTCGATAGAATGGTGTTAAAGAGCTTCTATCACTATTGTGCAAATTCGAAAATTCTACAAAGTGCACTTTGTAGAATTTTCGAATATGCACAATATTGATAGAAGCTCTAACGCCGCTCTATCGAACCTCGTGTATAGAAATAACGCTCGATCCAGGCTCTTTTGTAGAATAGCTAAAAGGTCTATTGAAGTATTCTGGATATTGCAGTTTTGAAAATCAGTTATTTACCAAGCGAATTTGGCTGTCCAACGAGGAACAGGCAAGTATCGGCTGAAAAGATCTGATTTTTCTTAATTTTTCTGTAAGCACGTGGCATTTCATATTGTCAGCGTAAAATCAGCAAAATGTGTTATCATCCAAGTTTTGGGTTTTAAGGAGTTCATAGTTAAAGAGTTCTTGAGGAGATTTCACTTTGCGGAAATCAATCAATCAATCAATCAATCAATCAATCAATCAATCAATCAATCAATCAATCAATCAAACTACCTCTTAAAAATGAGAAATTGTGTTCATCTTGTGAAGGTCAAAGCCTTGTTGACTTTTAAGGTCATACCAGATCAATTTAAACATTTGTTGTCATCCTATTCATGTGGGAGAGAGATGATGAATAATAGCTTAAAAAGCTTTATATTGAACAATTTCATTTTCAATTTTCATTTTTTTTCTTTTAATGTTCTTATAACGTCAACTTACAATGATAAAAACCTATAGCTTTATAAAAATTGTTGTTCTTCCAGGGTGTTTGAGAGTCTAGCTCTGTAAATGCATTTAAGTTGTTTTCTAAAACGATCCAGTGTCGGTTGCTCACGAATTTTGGCAGGTGTATCATTCTATGACTTGAGAGCTGCGTAATGAAAGCCTTTTTTGCAAATTCTGCTCTTTCGGGTGATTTTTAAGTTCATCGCGTTGTTACTGCCAAGTACAGACATAATCAATTTTTGCCAAGCAATGCTGTTTATGCAGTGAAAAATTGTGCTTTCAGCTCATATGTTACTAAAATAAGTCACCATTTCATTTGCTTACAGCAATCAGTACGCGAGGCAGCTGGAAATGCAGAGTTATCCAAAGGACAGAATTACGTAAAGGTATGTGTGATAGGTTTATTTTCAAATGAAGCCAGCCAACCCTCATTACCTAATGGGGCAATGCACTTCTAGCTGCTGGTGTCAGATTTTTCTGAAGCTGAAATAATTCCTCTACCAAGAAACTGTGCTGTTGGTTACTTTATGTGTGTTTTGATACAACTCAAAAATTAAATGACAGATGTTAGAGGGCTTCCATCCTATGCTATTTTGAGAGTTATTGAATCGAAGATGCTTGCCAATACCCTAACAAAAACAGGCACTCGTGTGTATTTAAGTAACCTTTTTAAAGCCTCCACTACTTACCTTCTTCATGTAACTTCATAGGCAGGAAAATTACAAGCAAAGGAGAGGTTAGCAGCACACGTCGAGAACTAATGTTCGATTGGCAACTTTCCAGATAGCTCTTGAAACATCCAATTTTTTTGTTAACTTGAGGTTATCACAAAAATGAGGTGTGCCTGAAAGTATGGTGAGGTACTTTATCTTTGCCGAATTTTTTCTTCCAGTAAATGTACTTTGAGTGTGCGACGAAACGCCTTTTTGTTTATTCACCGTTGTTCTTTATTGCAGTTTTTGGCGAGTTACTAACTTATTTCTTTCCTTTCAGGTTTTTCGATTAACTAGTTTTTCTCTTGCAGAATTCAACAGTTTTCTCTCTAGTTACAGGTTTATTTGGTTGGTGCTCTTTTACAGGAGTTAACAGTCTTCTTTCTACAGATAACGGTGTTTTGTTGCGTTTATGGGTCTAGTACGATGAGTCCGTTATTTAAGGGTATTTTTAAATCTACTTCCAGAACACAATACCTTCAAACATTGGCACCCTTCCTGAATTCAAAGTTGGAGTTATTTCACCATAAATCAAACAATATAATCATTTATCGTATTTATTAGTTGGTACAGCTTCCCTTTCCCACCTATTTTAACCACACCTGTATATCAATTCTTGAAGAGGCTTTCCCTGTATATCAATATGGAGAATTCAATAGACTAGACTTGTCTCAGACGTTTCCATCCATAGCCTACTTCGATAAACTCTGGATTTTTAGATACTGTGGTTGATAACAGATTTCTTTCCACAGAGGAATTTTCTGGAGAGCTTGAAGAAAGCTTTGATAGGTGGAAAAGGCACCGCAGAAAGTGCTGTCATTGCGTGTGTACAACTTTGCAAAGCGTCTACTTTCATCACAAGAGAAGACAATGTCGTTTGCTTTCTTGTTGCTGAGGTTCTTAACGAATTGAAGGTATGTCTTCAAAATTATTTTTATTATTCTCGGTCGTTAGAAGAAGGCCTCATGTCAAATCGATTCTACTACTGGGTGAGTCAAAAGAAGAATCCCCGTTCAAAAAACCACTGCTACTTGAATATCAAAGCAATAATATTAAAGACTGTCTTGTTTTATTGCCAATATGCTCAATTAGGCTCAGTTATTTACCCTGCTTTAATCGGCCATTCCTTCCCGTAGATATGGGAGATTTTTGCAGAAAGCCCCTTCTAGAAGCCTGCAAAAACGAGTAAAAACAATGAGAAAAATTTCCTTGGTTTTCCTTCCTAAAAATGATGCATGTATTTTGTGCTCTTAGGAGAATGGAATCCCGCTGAATAGGTTATACATACCAGGGGGGAGACTTGTTCATCTTCCCAAGAAGATAGCACATGCTATAGCGTACATAAGTCATTGTTGTAAGGCCCGTGTAAGGCAGGAATGTTATGGAAATTTGTTCATGATTTTTGGCACGTTTTGAAGGTTTCTTGAAGAGGCTTTTTCTAGAAAATCCGTTATAATTTCGGAACGGAGCGGCCGATTTCAATCAGGTAAATTTTAAGGTAGGTTTGATTGTCTAACATTAAACTATATTTTTCCGATATGTGCGTCTTGATATCCAGGGAGCCGTGGTCTTTCAAACGGGGATTTTTTTGTTGACTCACACCTGGTAGTTGTCATCCGCGGCGTTTTAATGCTATCGATAGCAACATTTTAAATACAGTTGATTCAACCCCTTTTATAGTAATCGAAGATGTATTGTGCAACTGTTTTCTTAAAAACAAATCCTCAAAGTTACACCCGTTTCTCTTAAGATCAGTGTTTCTAATTTAGTTCCAAATTTTGTAGTTTAAAAGAAAATTGCTGTCGAATAGCATACGAAATGTTAAGATTATTAGATCCTTTTAATCGTTCTTCCCTCTCAATCATGAATTTTAAAATTTACTGGAAAAACGTCCCAAATTTTAACTGTCATGTTTCCCAGATAATTGCATCTAAACATATTTTAGCACATTTTGTAACAAAAATCTGCAACAAGATAATGTTGATAAATTTTCAATATCAGGTTGGAATCAACAGTTATTTAAAAGTTGTCTTTCTTTCATAGGCGTTGCTGTTCAACCCATCTCGTCAATTTGCTGCGTCACATGGAGTTTCTATTGTTGATCTCATGACAGATTGCTTTGTCGCAAGTTTCAGAATCAATTTCAGGAATAATCAGCATTTTGAAGTTTGCTTTCAAGTCGATTCTCCAGTTTCATTCCAGCTGGCTCTTGTAAAAGGCCTTTATCGCGTTGTTAAAGAGGTGAGGAAAATCACTGATCTGTCTTTTTGTTCACTGTGGCAATCAATAGACCATTTTGACATTTAGAAGAAGGGTCTTGGGAGAGGAACATTTTTCGGTTAAATGGTGGACGCGAGTCTAGTAAATGGCAGCCACTGGGCTTTTACTAATAATGAATTGAGTTCAACACGTCTGTTTGTTTTAAATTTACTGTAAAAGTGAAAAGATTATTGCCAAGATGTATCTGAACAGATGTGGTATGACCCATAAGCCTCGTAACGAAATAGACTTCCACGGCTGTAAATCTGCCGTGGAAATTAATTGATATCTTGATTAGTTTCAAAATGCCGGCATTTATTAAATTTGAGGCTATGACGTCATCAAATTTCTAAATCACAAACCAGAAAAGCTACAGATTTCTGCTTGCTACCATACTGTAGACCTTCATAAACTATGGTTTTCTTGAAGGTTATATCATGTTTCTATATTGGTTTAGTATTTACGATGATTGACATTTTTTCAAAATTTTCCATGAATTTTTTCAAAATTAATTGAATTGCCACCATTTTGAAGCCAATCAAGATATCAGGTAATTTCCACGGCAGATTTGGAGCAAAGTACCATAAGTTCCTTTGAAGCCATTCAATTCAAAGAAAAATGTCATAAAAAAAAAAAAAAAAAAAAAAAAAAAATTTGAGGCTATGACGTCATCAAATTTCTAAATCACAAACCAGAAAAGCTACAGATTTCTGCTTGCTACCATACTGTAGACCTTCATAAACTATGGTTTTCTTGAAGGTTATATCATGTTTCTATATTGGTTTAGTATTTACGATGATTGACATTTTTTCAAAATTTTCCATGAATTTTTTCAAAATTAATTGAATTGCCACCATTTTGAAGCCAATCAAGATATCAGGTAATTTCCACGGCAGATTTGGAGCAAAGTACCATAAGTTCCTTTGAAGCCATTCAATTCAAAGAAAAATGTCATATAATTTTTCACCCGCCTTTTTAAAAATTTGAAAAATTTGAGCCCAATGATAAAATTAAGTGAATAATCCTGATCTTTCATATTCTATTTCAGAAACCATTGAGATGGTGGCCAAAGATTGATGTGTTGTATAACAAAGCAAGTCAGCTACGAGTCATGTTTCAGGTACAGGTTTCCATATTTGTTGTTTTGTTCTTCACAAACGAAAATAATTTTTTTGAAAACCAATGTGAATGAATAAGATAGGAGATTTAGGCAAGGCAGCATAGGTTCCAAATCTTTAAATCGGTGTAAAAAGATGGGTGTAAAATTCTATGACCTATTTATTTTGATTGACTGGCTTGAAAGAAACTTTAGCTATTTATCTTCTTGGATATTTCTCGAAATTACAGAGTCTTTTATATCTGAAGTCATTTTAGGATGTGACATCATCAAATTTCTTAATTGTAAACCAGAAGAGTGACGAACTTGTGCTTGATACTATATTGTAGACATTCATAAACTGCTGTATTCTTGAAAATTGTACTATGTTCTCTCCAAAGGTTTGGAAGCGACAAATTTTCTTGAATTCTTCAGAAGGAAGGAAACCTTCATAATTCTGAAAATATTGAATATTTCTGAAAAGTCCAACGGTAGAATTATAGCAATATAGCTAAAGCTTCTTTGAAGCCATTCAGTTCAAAGAGATAGGTTTTAGCGTTTTACACCAACCTTTTTAAATATTTGGAACGTATGCTACGCAAGGCATCATAATTTTACTATGTTGTGTGAGGGATGACCAGATGCTCAGTGTTATTTGGTAAAGAACTTTTTGTTTTATTTTTTAACAGGCATCAATTCGGAAGATAACGACATTGGGTCAGACAATCAACCAAAAACAAGGTCATCATCGGGCATCGGTAAGATTGGAACACTTTGATTTCTTCTGTTTTCTAGATGAGACGGAAAACGTAGCACGTTTGCGTAGCTGTTTTGTTTGCGAGAATCTTAACAGCGAGGGTAGTTGTAACTTCATTTTGTTAAGTGATCCATGCCGCTTATACCTGAACCACTTTCTATCAAGAGTCTCTCAAGTAAGAATTTCTGGGTGTTAGGGGTTTGAATAGTCTTGTATTTGTTGGCCCTGTGAAGAATTTGTCTACTTGTCATTATTTTGAAGTAGACAAACTTATTGAATTAAACGGACTCCCTTCGTCATAAATTTCTGATAGATGAAGCTTTCCATAATTTTAGATCACATTGAAATGCCAATTTGCTAGTCAAGCGGATTTAGAAATTTCGAGTAGCAGGGTAAATAATAGCCTGCGTGCAGACTTTACTTTCCACTGCGAAGGAGAGCCAAGGCGGATCTTGTCATAGGCTCTCCTTCGCAGGATCCTCATTGCCTCTCCTTCGCAGTGGAAAGTAAAGTCTGCACGCAGGCTAGGTAAATAAAAAAATGTAATTCTACAATCCTTGAAGTGTTTTAAAAGAGATAACGACGATTAGTTACCGTAATTGCTGTTATTTGCTTTCTTATCCATGCTTACAGCAAGAGCCCGCAAAGTAGAAACCATTTTTATAGAATCCTTAGGCTGGTTCTGTTGAGAAATGGTACCTCGTATAAGAAACTTCTAAAAGTTTCAATGGGAGCCTAAACAGGCTATTTTTTTAAAAGAATGGTTCTATTTTGCGGGTCCTTACTGAGTCCTCAGTTTATATAATCAATTTTATGTAATCAAATGCTTTCTTAATTCAAGATGGGGATGAAAATCAGAGACAGAAAGAAAGAAGACGAGGCTAATCAGCTTCAGAAAGAGGCACAGTTGTTGTTGTGGCTTGTAAAGCTATTCAATGCAGATCCTATGCTAGCCCTTCATGTGAGTTTATTGATAATCTTTGATCTTCGAAGTAGATGGTAGTAGAGCTAGCATATGGCTCAAATTACTCAAATTTTTAAAAAGGTGGGTCTAAAATCCGGTTAAATATTTCTTTGAATCGAATTGCTTGAAATGAACTCAGGGTACTTTGCTGTAAATCCATTTTGTATCGTGATTATTTTCAGAATGGTGACGTTTTCATTTTTGTTGAAAGAATTCATGGAAAATTTTGAAAAAATTAGAATCATCGTAAACCCTAAATGAATGGGGAGAAAATGATACAATATTAAAGGGAACCATAGTTTTTGAAAATCTACAATATTGTGGCAAGCAGAGATCTGTCATTCTTTTGGTTTCGGATTTAAAATTTGATGACGTCGCACCCTTGAATATAATAAATGCCGCCATTTTGAAACCAATTAAGATATACAAATTTCCACGCCAGATTTACAGCAAAGTACGCTAAGTTCCTTTCAAGTCATTTGATTTAAAGAAAAATGTAATAGAATTTACATCCACCTTTTTAAAGATTTGAGCCATATGCTGGTAGAGCTTATGAATCCTCCGTAGTTTTCGCCAAACTAATTATGCATTGGTAGATCATAAAAAAAGCGATAAATCGTTTCTCTGATTTTGTAAGTTCGATGTATTTTCCAGGATTGTAGCAATGTCCAGTGTTGCAGTATAAAGGGGCAACAAAGGCTAAACTTCCAAAGTATCATGACTTTCTTTCCCTTATAATGGGGGCATATAGCAGCAGATATATTGCAATTCAAGATATTTATATTTTCCGAATTCTGTAGAATTAGCCAAGCCAAGCAGATTTTTCATGCCATTAAGGGGAATTGACATAGTTTAAAGCTGCCCCAGGCCAAGTTAGAAATATAATCTATTGTATTTGAACACTTTGAAGCGTGCCGTTTCATTGTGTGGCTAAAGAAACGATGGGTTATAGGCGTTTCTTTGGCCTTTTTATAGCGGCTACGAGATATAGCTATGTCTGTCCCTTTAACGATTTAAGAGGTACCGTTTGCTTCTAAGCCACCAGTTCTTGATGTGTTTAGTCTAAACACACGAAATGCCAATTCAGGATGAAAAAATTCTTTGCCATGTGCCGATAGATCTTTCCTGAATCATGATTGGAAACGTACGATTGATCTTTGATTTGTTTACTTTGATGCGTTGACATTTTGTGATCTTAGCCTCATTCTCGTAAGGAAACTTGTATAAGGTCTACCACCGGGTGAGGCAGAAAAAGTCCCCATTTTCCAAAATTCGTAGCACCACAAGTATTTCATGGATTTGAATAATTCAAATCCTAGTTAAAAGCCAAAGATCGAAGTATTTTGTGATTTTTCTCGTCTTCTTACGAGCACTGCAAATATAGGTAAATTCAACTTTACGAAAATTTCATGGTTGTAAAATAACTGAAAAAGGGCCTAAAACGCTGGATTAAAACGTTAGGACTCGCCTCACGTAAAACAATACGCACGGGCGTTTCACCTCTCTCAAGAGTTATAAGAAATAGATTCTCAAACAGATACTAAAGATTTTCAATCCCATGGCAACAAATGTGCAGACGATATCTCTCACTCATGAGAAATTGCAATTTTCTCTATTGTTCTGAGCAAGGAGTCCTTTATGATTTGATCAAGTATTTTGGCCCTTTTTCAGTCATTTTGCAACCACAAAGTTTTTATAAATTTGAATTTTCCAATTTTCCAATGCTCGAAAGAAGGCGAGAAAAATCACAAAAATACTTCGATCTTTTGGCTGTCAAACAAATATTGATTCATTCCAATCCATCCAGTACTTTTGATGCTATGAAATTTCAAAAGTGGGAACTTTTTTCTGGTTCACCCGGCATAAGAGAGGAAATTCTCACTGAATTTCTGATGTTTGCCGTTGGCTTTGTATTCGTTTGCTAAATATAAGTTGGTTTTTATAAGCTCATTCTTCTAAAGAGTATAAGCTATCAGCACCCAACCAACTGTAAATAAGAAGTTTATCAAATAAACTTCTACCACAATCATAAATAACGAAGAAAAGTAAATAAAAACATAACTGTTAAAAATGAATATGTTTCGATTATAAAAATCTTCCTCAGTGCTTTACAATTCGAATCAGCCAAGTATTTATAGGAAAATAATAATAAGAAGTTTATCATTATTATTATCATCATTGATAGTGTTATTGTTTTTGTTGTTGTTCCAACAAGCTGTTGAAATTGACAGTACATAGCATTTGGTTGTCGATATTGATATGTAAACTATTGACAGTAGTTTTTTTTGAAGATAGTTAGTTTCAGTTTGTGCCATTGTTATAAAATCTTGAAGGACAAACTCTGGACTTCAAGATTGGAACCATAGAACCGATGACCAATCTAGCCTGGAGAATTTAGAGCTCGTGGGCAGGCCTCTTGGTTTAAAAGCGCATTATCGTTATTTTCCATTTTGAATGAAATTTTGTTCCTTCAGAATCCAGAAAAAGCAGGTCACGAGATTCAAGCAAGTTCAATGCAGTTCATGGATGGTCTAGTTCTTATTTCGATGTGTGATCATATTGCTGAGGTTTCTTCCGAGGCAGCCGAGGTATGCTTCTGCTTATCAGACAGTTGACTTTTTTATTCCATTAAAAGTTTACATATATGTTGCTAATTGCAATACCTACAAACTGCGTTGCAATACAGTACTATGGAGACGATATAACAGGGAGCAAAATTCTATGTGTAACCTGCGGCCGTTCAAGAAAAAATTAAAAACTACATAAAACTACACGTAACTGCCGTTATGAAATAAGACATTTTCAAAAATGAAGGTAGCTTGCAACCAAATACAATAATTCCGAGTGTTTTTTTAAAGGTAAAGTTTTTAATAATTTAAAGTTTTGAACCAAGCATGGTAATTTACAAATTCGAGTATTTGCTGGCAAGCTTCCTTAAGACATCACATAATTACAGACAAAGAGGACTACTAAAACAGACACATACAGAGGGTTGACTTCTTAGCTTTAGCCCATTCACCCTTGAAGTTTGAGCATAGGTTCAAAATATTTAGAAAAGTTGATGTAAGATTTTATGATCTATTTTCTTTGAATTTAATGGCTCGAAAGAAACTTTAGCTCTTTGCTATAATTCCGCTGCTGGACTTTTCCGACATCTCAATGTTTTGAGAAATTATAGCGTATTTTATTTTGCAACTCATTTGAGTAAGCCATGCCATCAAATTTCTAAATCGTAAACCAGAAGAATGAAAGGGCTTGTGCTTGATACCATTTTGTAAACATTCAAACTGCTTTTTGTGACAAATACGATGGTTTCAATTCTTTTTCAAAACCTTGCTCGAATTCTTGAAAAGAAGAAAAACCCTGAATTCTTGAAAGGAAGATTTCAAAAAAATCCATCGGTAGATTTATAGTAAAGTAGCTACACTTTCTTTCAGTTCATTCAATTAAAAGACGTAGGTCTGATACAGTATTACCCCACCATTAAGAAAATGACTTATAAGAAACTGCAGCCTGCCAGATGGCACCATAGTCCTTGTCCAACATTTGGTTGATATAACGTTTATATTATATGCATAAGAAACCAAGCAGCCTGGTTTTACAAAATGAGTTTCTTAGTGGCGGGGTAATACTGTAATTTTACACCATCCTTTAAAAGATTTGGAACCAATATTAGATGTCTGTTGGTTTCCACCTGGCACTCAAAGGTTGTTTTAAAGAACATCGAGAAGTTAAGTTTATTAGATCAATACTCTTGTTCTTCCTCTCGATCTGACAACGCCTCGTGATTCTTTTAGCGTGTAATTACAGACAGCAAGCGAATCTCTTCACTCTAGGTAGGAAGTTACCAGGGCAGGTAGTCAAACCATCAACCTTCCAAGCGAGATACTACTGTGCCATCCCTTAAAAGGTTTACCGGGTGAGCCATAAAAAAGTTCCCACTTTTGAAAATTCATAGCATCAAGAATACTTCACAGATTTAAATGATTCAAGTTCTAATTAAAAGCCGAAAGATCAAAGTAGTTTTGTGATTTTTCTCGCTGTCTTGCGAGCACTAGAAATGCAGGTAAATTCAACTTTACAAAAATTTCATGGTTGCAAAATGACTGAAAAAGGGCCTAAAACATTGATCAAATCATAAGGCACTCCTCAAACAGAACAATAAAGAAAATGCATTTTCTCATGTGTGAGAGATATCCTCTGCCTATTTATTGCCATGGGATTTAAAATCTTTAGTATTTGTTTGAAAATTAATGTATTATAACACATGAGAGAGGTGAAATGCCCATTGCGTATTGTTCTGCGTGAGGAGAGTATTAACGATTTGATCAATGTTTTAGGCCCCTTTTCAGTCATTCTGTAACCATGAAATTTTTATAAAGTTGAATTTACCTATACTTCTAGTGCTGGTAAGACGGCGAGAAAAATCACAAAAATAGTTCGATTTTTCGTCTTTTAACTAGGATTTGAATCATTCAAATCTGCGAAGTACTCTTCGTGCTATGAATTTTCAAAAGTGGGAACTTTTTTCTGGCTCACCCGGTATATGTACCAGAAACGCCCACTTTCCTTTGCTATTATATTCATTAATTACCATATCCACTACCAAGTTATCTGCAGTAGTCGTCTGTAAGTTTGCTGTAATACACGTGAATTTTGTTGAAATGTATAGCGGGAAACGGCACATGAAATATCAGTGGCCAGATCAAGTTATGTAGAGCTCATAATGTCGCTCAGTGTTAAATGCTAACAAAGCAATAGTTGCACGTCAGGAACTGCAGTCATTTTGCATTCGTCATTGTTCTGCCATGAAAATCAACAGAAAAGAACAAGAGAAAAATTCCACTCCAACAGCAGTTTTGCTGTAAGGTTGACTCAGAATTAGTAATAATTAATTCAACAAAATTTGTGAAACGAGAGAGCGTGTGTTTTTACCGCTGGCCTAAACAGATCAGAACACTAAATCTGAGTATCCAAATCAATGATATTGTGAACAACAAACCCTGACCTGGTAGCATGGTCACAATGTCTTGAATGATGGGGACTCAGGATGAGGAGGTTGTCAGGACGTTGTTGTTCTTTCCACTGGGGTTTCTGTTGTTCCGCTAAATTTTGATTCAAAGTGAACGAAAGAATTCGGGAAGACGAAAATTTCTGACTTTTCAGACAGAAAAATATTCGAACAAAGAAAATTAGTTGGAATGCTTTTCCAGCAAAACTGTCGTTATTAATGGAAGTAAACAACTTATGGTTAATAAAATTTCTCTTAGACTATGATCTGCTTGCACTCAACTGACAACGTCGAACTTTGGAACCCAGAAGCTCCAATTGCCACATTTTGGGAAATCAGGTGGGAAATCCTTTCTTTTTATCGAAAGCATTGAAGATAAATGACGGAGATATGCGACTGCCTAAGTTAAAGGACAAGTCTGGGGTTGGTATGATTGATGATAAAATACCAGATAATACTGCAATGAATGATGTACGGTATGATACTTTTTTCCACTATTTTTCGCCTTCTCCTTGTGAAATTACGTATTCAAATGGGCAAGTTGAGCGATTGAATTGAAAATGGCACGAGAACCCGATAAAGAGGCTTGCTACGATAAAGAGGCGAAAAAACAATCACACAGCCTCGTTTTCGTTTGCGCGATATGACGTAACTTCGCTCAAATTGCTTTTCACAAGGAGAAGGCGAAAAGTAGTGGAAAAAAGTGTCATACCTCATTCATAGCAGTATTATCTTGTATTTTATCTCATACCAACCCCGGACTTGTCTTTTAAGGTTTTTAGACTATCTAAATGTGGCCTATTGTACTCCATTGTGTTTGAAGATATCAATGGATGGTTAACAACGAAAGGATAAACAGAGACACGTGGCATTCTTTTGCTCAATTCTGAAACTACATCGCTTTATGTTCGACGTTTGTCTTGAAGGCCATGAAGATTTAATTGCTCAGCAAAATTTAGTAGTTACAAGAAAGATAATTTTGCATTTTGAGTTTCATGCTGTAATTTTTGCAAGATTAGTGGAAGGTCATGGCTACATTCAAGTTTCCTATTCCAAACTCAGGATCAAAGTAGTGCCNTCTTTCCACTGGGGTTTCTGTTGTTCCGCTAAATTTTGATTCAAAGTGAACGAAAGAATTCGGGAAGACGAAAATTTCTGACTTTTCAGACAGAAAAATATTCGAACAAAGAAAATTAGTTGGAATGCTTTTCCAGCAAAACTGTCGTTATTAATGGAAGTAAACAACTTATGGTTAATAAAATTTCTCTTAGACTATGATCTGCTTGCACTCAACTGACAACGTCGAACTTTGGAACCCAGAAGCTCCAATTGCCACATTTTGGGAAATCAGGTGGGAAATCCTTTCTTTTTATCGAAAGCATTGAAGATAAATGACGGAGATATGCGACTGCCTAAGTTAAAGGACAAGTCTGGGGTTGGTATGATTGATGATAAAATACCAGATAATACTGCAATGAATGATGTACGGTATGATACTTTTTTCCACTATTTTTCGCCTTCTCCTTGTGAAATTACGTATTCAAATGGGCAAGTTGAGCGATTGAATTGAAAATGGCACGAGAACCCGATAAAGAGGCTTGCTACGATAAAGAGGCGAAAAAACAATCACACAGCCTCGTTTTCGTTTGCGCGATATGACGTAACTTCGCTCAAATTGCTTTTCACAAGGAGAAGGCGAAAAGTAGTGGAAAAAAGTGTCATACCTCATTCATAGCAGTATTATCTTGTATTTTATCTCATACCAACCCCGGACTTGTCTTTTAAGGTTTTTAGACTATCTAAATGTGGCCTATTGTACTCCATTGTGTTTGAAGATATCAATGGATGGTTAACAACGAAAGGATAAACAGAGACACGTGGCATTCTTTTGCTCAATTCTGAAACTACATCGCTTTATGTTCGACGTTTGTCTTGAAGGCCATGAAGATTTAATTGCTCAGCAAAATTTAGTAGTTACAAGAAAGATAATTTTGCATTTTGAGTTTCATGCTGTAATTTTTGCAAGATTAGTGGAAGGTCATGGCTACATTCAAGTTTCCTATTCCAAACTCAGGATCAAAGTAGTGCCGGGTGTTCCAAAACCCAAGTACTCCCGTTTGAAAAATCATCAAAATTTGATCACACCGCTGATCTCTAAATTTCTTTTTCTGTCAAGTAGACCAAGGTTCAAATTATTTTCCCAAACATAGCTGACCTTGTAGTTGGTTTAATGATAAGCAAATTTACCTCTCTTCATGGCTGCCTGGTTTGAATCATACTGCAAAAAGCACTGATAATTGCCAGATCGATTTCTTTGTGCATGTTAAGCTTCTGGGTTGGTCATAAATGACAGAAAGAAACGGACACTATCATTGGTAACCTGAAGGACAATACAAAATTTAAACATTTTTACTCTTAGGCAAGCTTGACTATTTTGCTTAAAAAGTGTAGCTCAAAACAAGGTTGTTTAACATGTAATTTTTGTAACCTTGTAGTATTAAAAGCAAAAATGTTTTCATTTATAAATGTTTTTGGGTCATTGAAAAAACAAATCAAAAAAGAAATTTTATCAAAGGTTTTGTGATTGATTTTTGGTGATTTTTTAAACAGGAATAATTTTTTGGGGACACCCTGTAGCTCTGTTGGTCTGGGCTTTAGGTTTCTATGTTTATATTTCCAGGTTTCTTGTTTTGTAGATCACGAGTTTAAATGTGCTATTGCACAAAGGAGACTACGCAGAAGCTTTAACGAGTAGCTTGAAATTTAAGTAGTATCTTAACTTCCAATCCAATATGATAACTCTAGAGAAATGCCCTTTTCATGTGGTCCAGAATCAGTTGATATTAGCAGGACAGGCATTGATAATTAACTCAAGGATACATACAATGCTGATGGCAAAATTTCTGAGACGTAGATTGGATACTTGAGAAATGAGAAGGGTAGATCTAACCATCTGCTTCGTACATTCCATTTAATTTAATTCACAAGCTGAACAGTAAGCATGACAAATATCTCGTACTTTTAGATATATTTGAAATATTTGTCTCTCGTTTTAAATCTGCCTTTGTTGTTGATAAAAGAAATAGATCTTTCATGAAGTGTGATTTTTGGGAATTTTGATATTTTTTGTTTGATCCTAGTTCCCATGTGATCTACAATCTCGCAGAAAAGTTTCAGAATGAGAAAACAACGAATCATCTTACTAAAATGAAATGGTTGCAACAACTGTTGAAAAAGAGAGTTCAGTTTCTCAGAAAGCACAAGGTATGTCGAGACTTTTGATGCCAAGAAAGAAGCAGTGTACCTGCAGCAAATCTTTAAAAAAGTTGCTGTAAAATTCTATCACCTATTTCTTTGAAATGAGCTGCTTGAAAGAAACGTTAGCTATTTTGCTTTGTGAATATTTTCAGAATTAGAGTGTTTTCCATCTTTTTCCTAATTCAAGAAAATTTGAAAAAAACTTGAACCCATCGTAACTTCTAAACTTTTGAGGCAGCATGGAGTAATTTTCAAGGAAACCATAACATGTGAATATCTGTAATATGCTATCAAACAGAAGTCTTTCACTCTCTTGGTTTACGAATTAGAAATTTGACGACGTCACGTCACATTCTCAGATGAGTTGAAATATGACATACTCTGCAATTTGGAAAAATACTCAAGATTTCTGAAAAGTCCAACGATAGAAATAGACCAGGTGCGCCAAAATAAAGTAACCACTTTCGGCAGTACACGATAAATCGTACACTAGACCGATTTGAAGATTTATGGCTTAATCTTTAACAAATTAGATTCTAGGATGTTTTGCAAATTTTTGTTTTCAGTTTTTAGAGCTATGGGCAACCTTCTTAAAAACGTCTATCAAGTTGTCCAAGGACTCGGCATGAATGGACAAAGAGAAGACTTTTTGGGGTGATTTGGGGATTTAGAAATTGATTAGTGTAAGCTTCTGCACGAGCATTAGTTTGACGACTGGCCTGTTGCGAAATTATGTAGTAGTTGCAATAAAGTGCCTCGCCAAGCTGTTCCCCGTGTCAAATTCAGCCAACCTCCATGCTTGCTTGGCTTCCTGGCGGTTCCTTTTTTCTTTTTAACCCCCTTGACAGAAACGCAACCTGCACCAAAGCATAGATTCAATTAACTTGCAAAGGAAAGACAGTTCGTATCACTGAAAGATAGTTCACATTTCTCCAAAGATAGAACCAATGCTCGTGCAGCAGATAACGATTAATCAATTTCTAAATCCCAACTTACCACGAAAACGTTTTCTTTTTGTCCATTCATGTCGAATCTTTAGAAAAGTTGATCGACGTTCTTTGATCGTGTTCAGTGTTTTCGAAAATGAAAATTTTGAGAAACTCGCTTATAGCTCTAAAAACTGAAAGCAAAAACATTGCAAAAACTCCTAGAATCTAATTCAGGCTATTTGCTAAAGATTAAGTCATAAGTCATCAAAATCGTGTACAATTTATCGTGGACTGCCAAAAGTGCATAGTTTATTTTGGCGCACACGGTAGCAGAGCAATTAAAGTTTCTTTTTAAGCCATTCAATTCACAAAAATTGGTCTCAGCATTTAACAATAACCTTTTAAAGATTTGGAACCTATGCTGTTGAATAGTGGATGCATTTGTTTTCTTCACTAATTATCAACGTTTTTGCGTTTCAACAGCTTTTGTGCTCTTTTATAAAAAGTAGATTTCACTGGCATTTTTCAAACTTTTTAGGAACAAGCTGCAATCGGAACACACATCACAATTTGTGCAGAGGCATTATCAAAACTTGAGGTAGATAAACATCTTAAGTTCAAGCTGCAGTATATTTGTTGATAAGATACAGCAATTTATGCTATAATAGGTTATTGCATTTTGCAAGGCCCAAGAGAGGGCATTTACCATCTGGATGTCCCTAAAACGACCCCACGTTTTGACAGCATCAAATTTCGTTAAATTTTGTTGGCGATTAGATCAAGAACCATATTATTTTTTCAGGTAAAGATTTTCGATTAGTTTAAAATTTATCAACTAATTAGTCCGTTTTAGAGCTGCCTTGTTTTGAAGCATTCTGCGAAAACGTGGGAATTTTGCGACACCCAATCTATTTATGGGTTTGAGCAGACTATTTTATACCCCACACACTTTCAAGTTTAGCCCAACTAAACTAAATCAGGTTATCAAGTTTTGAGTTCTAATTGGTTGTAAACCCATTCGATGACATCACTCTCACTTCTAATTTTGCATATTACATATTTCCTTTTGTTACCAAATCACTAGACGTTTAATGACATCCTTGCAGGTCATATTTCTGATGTCACTCTGGAGCTCTGAGCAAGATGTGGTACTCATGGCAATGGAATGTTTTGCGCTGATGAATGAAGAGGCTAGCCTCTTAATGACACTAGATGGTTGCAACCCCATTCACCCAGCTCCTTTATACACTGCTTATTACAAATTTGGCAGAGAAGGCCAACAAGTGACAACAGGACGAACTGCTCTTCAAAAGAAGATTATGGCAATTTTGAGAGAAGTGGACATCGCTACGCCCGGAAATCTTGAGGTTTGTGATTACCGTAAATCAGGGTATCAAAACCCACCGGGTGGCCCCAGGACATTTTTTTGATACTGCTCTGGTGGAAATTTGTCAAAATAGGTCCTTTTTTGTGTGTTGCTCCGTTTCTCATTTGTCAAAATAAAGAGAATAACTTACAAAGTCAAACGAAGCCATCTGACATAAATTGTATTGCAAGTAAAATTTTTGTTCATATGCATATACAAGATCAGCAAGAACTGGTTTCCTTCATGCTTCTCAGAACCCTTTAAGAAAGCTGGATATTTTCGCTTTTCTCTTCATTGCACGAATTTAAGCATGACCTTTTCCCTGGTTGCAGGAACGAAGACATTTTTCATACCCTGTAAATCCTCAATTGAACCCTCACCTTCAAGTTAGCCCCAATCCCAGCTTGTATCCAATCCTAACTAATACCTAATTATGAATTTTGTTTTTCATTATTAATTTATGACATATTTGTAAGTTTTTTAAATATTGTACTGATAGGACATCGTGTAAAAATATGAATTAAAAAGTAAAATGACTTCAACACGTTTCAACCTTTTGGGTATGAACTAAACATTGATTTTTTTCAAACCCTTAAGTATTCTCTGCATAGCGAAATGTCCAAGCATGTGAGGCTCTTTTTGATCCATGCAGTACATGATTCGTCTGTTTGATGATTGCACCAGACCTGTATGCTTCAGCTTGCTTTCAATTAGGGTATAATGATGTTCATCTTCTCAGTATTAGGACCTGTTTATATGAGTGAAAACACCTCACCTGCCAGACCAGGGGCTGACAGTCGAGGTACATTTCAGCCACTGTTTATATGAGATTTTTTACCTCTCCAGTCAACCCCGGGGCCGAGAGGCAAGATGGAGTAAAATCTCTCATCCATGAAATCAGAACGAATTAACCAACAGGAATCTACGAAGAAAGCCAATACACCTCACCATACCGGTACTGCTTCGTTTATATGGAAAAATTTCACCTCGCCCAGGTGAGATTTCATCTCTGGTGAGGTGGGATCTCACTATACCAGTGGTGTTGCGTTTGTCATATAAACGCGAAACGAAAATACAAAGGATTCTATGGGAAGATGGAATCTCGTTTGTCTTCCCAGGGTCTGGCAAGTGAGGTGTTTTTCCTCTTATAAACAGGCCCTTAGACTCTTTACTGCTTTTTTGTCTCCATCAGGCTTGGGAACTGACTCTCAGCAGATGGCAAAAGGTCACTGATGCGTTAACAAACTATCCAGTGAAACAATTTCCTCCAATCGAATCACCGAAAGCATCCATTGTCAAGAAAACACAATCTGGAGTTTATTCATCACCACTAAGTGAAATTTTAGAGGTAAGCTGTCTTAACGGAATTTTAGATTTGATTAAAAGAAAGGAACGTAAAGTGTGAAGCGATGTGATGTGACGTAACATGACGTGACGTAGCGTAACGTGACGTGACGTGACGTGACGTGACGTGACGTGACAAGACAAGACGTGGCGTGACGTGACGTGACGTGAAGTGGCGTGGCGTGACGTGACGTAACGTAACGTAACTTAAAACGAAAGTAACGTGAATTCATTGTTTTTATATTGCAAACTTTTCAATAAGTACATATATCCAGAAACGCTTTACGATTCAACTACTCCCTCAGCTCAGGGGATTTCTTCTTCGTTTGAGTTCTTTTTCTGTACTCCCTGAAGAGTATACTATTGACTCGTGCAGTCATAAGCTGAATTCACTGTTGATGCGACTTTCTTTGTGCGATGCAGCGTGTGTGGCAAAGTTGAATGAATCCAACTTTGTCGTATTACCGCACTTAATTGTTACCTGCAGTGCTTTGAGAACGATGCTCCAAGTGTGGATGCAGCTATACAGTCAGCGCTCGAGAGTTTTTTATGCCTTTATCACTAAGACCTTGTTTACACTGTACCGGTACAACTTTTGTAGCAAAAGTGTCACGGATCAGTCTCCTGTTTTTGCTAGACAAGAACACTTTTGCTCCTTCTACCAATAGAAAATTTTGTTCTGGAGCAATGGAAACGCTCTTGACCCGTAACAACTTCGTAACTGATCAATACTTTATCGGTACCGTGTAAACGGAGTCTAAGTTTTTATACCTTGGTGAAGGTGAAGGTGAAGTTGCGTTTTTTAGCGTCAAGCTCTGGGATTGCAGATGTAGAGAAGACCGAATCTAGTCCGCGACCCCTTGTCATGACGCTTAAGTGGCGGGGCTCTACCGGGTATCGAACCCTGTCCGCCTGACTGTTCTGGCTGCAAAGTCCGAGGATCACACCACTGCACCNATAACGTGACGTGACGTGACGTGACGTGACGTGACGTGACGTGACGTGACGTGACGTGACGTGACGTGACGTGACGTGACGTGACGTGACGTGACAAGACAAGACGTGGCGTGACGTGACGTGAAGTGGCGTGGCGTGACGTGACGTAACGTAACTTAAAACGAAAGTAACGTGAATTCATTGTTTTTATATTGCAAACTTTTCAATAAGTACATATATCCAGAAACGCTTTACGATTCAACTACTCCCTCAGCTCAGGGGATTTCTTCTTCGTTTGAGTTCTTTTTCTGTACTCCCTGAAGAGTATACTATTGACTCGTGCAGTCATAAGCTGAATTCACTGTTGATGCGACTTTCTTTGTGCGATGCAGCGTGTGTGGCAAAGTTGAATGAATCCAACTTTGTCGTATTACCGCACTTAATTGTTACCTGCAGTGCTTTGAGAACGATGCTCCAAGTGTGGATGCAGCTATACAGTCAGCGCTCGAGAGTTTTTAATGCCTTTATCACTAAGACCTTGTTTACACTGTACCGGTACAACTTTTGTAGCAAAAGTGTCACGGATCAGTCTCCTGTTTTTGCTAGACAAGAACACTTTTGCTCCTTCTACCAATAGAAAATTTTGTTCTGGAGCAATGGAAACGCTCTTGACCCGTAACAACTTCGTAACTGATCAATACTTTATCGGTACCGTGTAAACGGAGTCTAAGTTTTTATACCTTGGTGAAGGTGAAGGTGAAGTTGCGTTTTTTAGCGTCAAGCTCTGGGATTGCAGATGTAGAGAAGACCGAATCTAGTCCGCGACCCCTTGTCATGACGCTTAAGTGGCGGGGCTCTACCGGGTATCGAACCCTGTCCGCCTGACTGTTCTGGCTGCAAAGTCCGAGGATCACACCACTGCACCACAACACCTTCTGTACATAGTGAGGTGCTGTACCTATGATACCTATAATACCTATGATACCTATGATGCCAGGTGTTTCCAGGAGGTCAACCATCTAGGTAATGATCTGGCTCAACCATGCTTAACTTCTGTGTTCAAATGGGACCGTGGTGGCAAGTCGTAGGACAAATCTTATTTATATACTTCATACATAAACGCAACACTTTGTGAAAAATTATCATCATTAAAAAGGACAGACGTTCTCTTTGACGTTTCTCATTTGTAGCATGAAGAATTCTCCGAAATCTGGATTTCTTAAATTTCCTTTGTCTTTTATTTGTTACATCCAGCAATTTAGGTTTCTCTATAATCACAGTTAGGAGATATTTTGAAGACGCTGATTAAAGAGAATGGCCCAGAGTATTTCACCCTCAGTGATCACTACCTGTAAATTCACTTCACATGATATACCGATCTTTTTATATTCAGTAGAAACAGGTTTAGGTATTCATCGTACATGTAAAATCCTTGGTCTTTAAAGGGGCTGGGTCACGTAACCATAGGAAAACTTGTTACCTCTATAATCTATATTGTTTCCCACACGTGTCCATTGTGTTCTGCACAAATTTTGGTGGATGGGGTGAATCCACAATAAAGGTACTCTTCGAAATCTATCGATATCTCTTTAATCTCACAACATATGAATGTTTTGCTTGTTTCTGTTTAAATGTCCATCTTCAAGATAACTCTTTCATTTTGAGAAAAATAGTGGACAATCTGTGTGATATGGCCTATAAAAAAACTGTAAAATCGTCGTTTTGAAAGAACTTTGTTTACTTTACGTGACCCGGCCCCTTTTGAAGCTGTAGCTCTAGCGATTGATAACAACGTTGAAGTGTTAATCCTGTATAAAGATTCGTGTTATTATTATTATTATTATTATTATTATTATTATTATTATTATTATTATTATTATTATTATTATTATCATTCAGATTAAGTTTGTAGATTTGTTATGATCAAATTACATTGGTGCAGTTCTTCAAGCAAATATACATTTTTACTTTTTACAGATATATCTAGCTGAATGGTCAAACATGACTGGGTTTCTGTGCTCCCTTGGCGGAATTTGTGCAGAACAAGAATCAGGGTATGTATGATCTTGGCTTGCGTGGACTGAGAANTACGTGACCCGGCCCCGTTTGAAGCTGTAGCTCTAGCGATTGATAACAACGTTGAAGTGTTAATCCTGTATAAAGATTCGTGTTATTATTATTATTATTATTATTATTATTATTATTATTATTATTATTATTATTATTATTATTATTATTATTATTATTATTATTATTATCATTCAGATTAAGTTTGTAGATTTGTTATGATCAAATTACATTGGTGCAGTTCTTCAAGCAAATATACCTTTTTACTTTTTACAGATATATCTAGCTGAATGGTCAAACATGACTGGGTTTCTGTGCTCCCTTGGCGGAATTTGTGCAGAACAAGAATCAGGGTATGTATGATCTTGGCTTGCGTGGACTGAGAAATTTGTACCGTTATTGTGTGTTCATGCTTTGCTCGTTTCCTTTCGTAGCGATGAAAGGCATTCGCGTTATACCTTTTGACTACAAAAAGAATAGCACTTTTTGAAAAATCAGCAAAATTTGATTACATTTTCATGAAATATGATCCACCTTTCAAATACTAACGAAATACTAGCATTTATTGCAGCATTGATATCGTCAATAGAATGAGAGGAGAAATAGATAGTGGTGTCGTCAGCATACATTGCCACGTGAAAAGTCTTTAAACAGAGGGGGGGGGGGGGGTCTATTTATAAAACTTTGAACTAGATGGGTTCGTGGGAGGGCCCCTGGGTAACTCCAACATTTACCCCACCCATTTCAGCTTAAACACCTTTTCTCCCCCAAAAATTCTCCCTC
>REGL01001357.1:78000-90273 GCA_004194395.1 Aurelia aurita complex sp. Pacific
GGATCCATGTCGGACCGGCCTCCGGTCAGCCGTTTTCTCAAGCAGCCTCAGTTCGGCTCAGCGATCAGGCTTTTCGTTTTTTTCCTTCAAATGGTAATTTTTCTTTTGCGTTTAATTCCTTAGTTAATTGTAAGTGTCACTCATTGTGGGAACTCGCTTACTACGTGTCCTTTCCTGCAATGAGTGGCACAGTAATTGTATTGTTGCATGTTTTTCATTTTCATTTTCATTTTTCATTATTTTTACACGGTAGCTCCGTCAATCGAGAGGATTGCTTTACAGGGGGCCGTGCCAAACTTTACAATATTACTAAAAATTACTAACAAATTACCTATATTTTCTGTTTTAATTGATATGAAAAAAGAGAATAGTCTGAAGAGTCTGAGATGATCGATGGTTACCTAAGGAGCAAGTGCAAATTTGTAAAACAAAGGATATACCGGGTGTCCCAAAATGATGTATTATCGTTTGATTGCTTATATGTCCATAACCGATGAACCGATTTTCGAAAACTTTATTTTATCCGATTGCTGAAAGGCTAAATTGTATTCAAGGATTTTGATTGTGGTTTAGGCCGATGTCTTCATGTTGAAAAGAAGATCGATGAACCGGCTCAAATTCAAGCCTTATATGGCATGAAAAAGAAATGGCCTACTTTCCCAGTCAATATTTTAGATGTGATGCAAAATGCTGAACTTATATGTCGTTCAGAGAATATTTGTTGTTCAGAGAATACGAATTCAGTTAATACTGAGTTCACAGAATACGAATAGGACTTCAGCCTTTTGTATCACATCTAAAATGTTGACTGGAAAAATAGGCCGTTTCTTTCTCATGCCATCTAAGGCTTGAATTTGAGCAGGTTTATCGATCTTCTTTTCGACATGAAAACGCCGTGGTAAAACCACAACCAACATCTTAAAATACAATTTAGCCTTTAGGCAATTAAATAAAGCAAAGTTTTTGAAAATCGGTTCATTGGTTATGGACATGTAAGCAATCAAACAATAATACATCATTTTGGGACACCCGTCAGGTCTGATTGAGACAAATCGATTTGGCAGCCTCAAAAATAGCTTTTACACCTTCTGTGCAACCAACTATAACGTTCCTCCTTCTCTTTTTATGTTGCTGTGATTGGGTGCACTAAGGGATGGGAAATCTATTCTTTTGAGGAGCAAATCGCTTTGTAAATAGAGCAAAATATGACCGATTGGATTTTAACCAAGTAAATTTGATCATCTAAGTTGCTCACAAAGTTACGATCAACTTTATGGAATCCAACAAGTAGCCAGCAAACTACGGGCTAGCAAATATTTCAATTTTTCAATTTACTCTGTACCGGGTGAGTCAACATAAAGTTTACACGTTTGACGGGCTGCTGTTGTATAAAAAGTATGTGACCGATATTCAAAACTAAAATAAGTTAGATCAGAAATTTTGCTTGGTAAAATCACTCATCTTTTAAGACCCAAAAATGTGAAAGATGCCTGTAAGGGGTTTGTATGGGAATCGAGAATTCCACGGACCAGAATTGAAGGTGGAATTCTCGATTCCCATACAACCTCTTGCAGGCATTTTTCTAATTGTTGGGTCTTAATGATGAGTGATTTACCAAACAAAATTTTCTCATCTAAGTTAACGTCTGGCTGATAAATTAACATCCTCTTTTTTTAATAACGGCCACATACTTTTTATTCCACAGCCCGCTAAACGTATAAACTTTTTTTGACCCACCCAGTACATTAGGTGATTTTAAGATCAGTTTGAAATCAAATGCTCTCTGTTTTTAGATGCAAGGTAGTTTTTTGGAAAAATGTTTTATTTGCACTCTCATCCCTCATAGGTTGAAATGAATGAATCAAACACGCTTTACATTGAGCAGATCAACTACATACTGAAATGCATGTTGGATGCGAAATCAGATAAAGTTACTTATATGATTGGTTATATGCCGATTGAGGACCTGTTACTACCTCTCATCAAGTGAGTTATTTACACTGCGTTCACACGGTAACGGCACAGTTTGAAAATAGCATGAAATGGTTGCGGATTGGTGTCCCGTTTACGTGAAAGCGGCACATTTTCTGACTGCGCATGTTGAAAACGGTGGAATTTGAAAATGGAGCTCTAACCGGTAAAATTTGAAATGGCGTCGTGTGAACACTCGAAAACGAAAACGATAAAAACGGAACATTCTTCAACAAATTCGAAACGAGACTGATTGATTCTTTTGGCCTAGATAAACTTGTTTTCGTCGAAATCCAGGCTGTTTGTCGCAGGGCCTGCACAGAATTTGGTACCGTTGGAAGTTTTATTTTGTTTTCAAATTGTGCCTATATCTTGTGTGTGAACATTAACTAAAATGTTGATACCATCATCACATTTTGTGATCGTTTTCAAAATGTCCCCGCATGATGTGGACGTAGCCGTACTCTTTTCATTCTTTTTAAGACGTTTGTACAATTTAACAAGTTTCAATAAAACGGTTCGTCAAAATTGACCTGTTGAGAAAAGAAAAGTAGATATGGCATTAGGAGTAATGAATTTGAATTATTTTACGTCGACTATGAAAAGATAGAAATTCTGGCGGTAGAGGGAGAGTGTCCACTGGGATCATTTTGAAGATTGATAACTTGATGTTTAACCAAAAACCTAAATTTTACTGGAAAATTTTCAAAATCAGCTTTGTGTAAGATTACCACCGGTCGAAAATGGGTACTATTTCTGGTGCACCCGGAAGATTCTTGATTTAAACTGTGTCCAAGTTTGCCCAAGATGAAAAACATCTCCAGGGCCATTACTCTCAATATCAATAAGGAAATTTTTGTTTCCCTACTGCACAACGACCAGTCCGATCGCTATAGCTATTGGTCAGCAAAATTGTTGAATGGTTGTCTCAAATTATTTAGGGAGTGCATTACATGATCGATGACATAATGGCATCATATTTTATTCTAGATATGTCAGAACACTACCTGTCACAGTTCAATCCTTGGTCATCAAATCAAAAATGTGTCAGTTAGTAGAAAGTGTAAGTTTTGTCATATTTTCTAACTGCACGTGTTTTTGGTATTTATTTTCATAGAAATGCAGAGGATTTGCTTGTCAAATTACAGTGTTTGTAGTCAGATATTCTCTATCCTGTAAATTGTTACCACATATTTGCAGAATCAACATATAATTTTATGAGTCAAATATACAATCTCGACACAGTTTTTATCCCAAAACATATCAAATTAATACTGAAACTTGTTCAGGTGAATAGATGGAAAATCTTTGCTAACTTCTTGCATTTTGATGTAAGCTTACCTTTTATTGAAGCAAGATATCAATGTCTTTTTACGTTTTCACGTTTTTGACAGCTGTTAACCTTCGATAAATTTTCATGAAACTGGGCCTAACTTGCCAAACTCCGGCACCATTTCATTTTGTTGCACGGCAGAGAAACTTGCCACGATCTGGAGGCAACTTTATGACGGCAGGATGCACCCAAAACAATAGATCAGCCTCGTTTGGGTTGAACGTTGACGTCACAGCGCACCGTCACAATAAAGTGAACCATATCTCAAATTTTTTGAGTGCTCATTTGGATCTTTGTAGATTATGGCCAGAAGAAGTGACCTGTCTTTTCGCCAGGAAATGAAATTCAGAAACAAATTGGTGGAATATCTCTCCGAATGGGTCCTTCATGCTTCAACGATGCTTGAGGAGGTTCTTCCAGAAGTGCTTGCAATTTCTTGGTATGTTTTCTTCTTATTCTTAGGCATCAATTCATTGCTGCATTTAATACTAGTTTGTTGAATTTTTCTTGAATACTTTGTAACATCTGTATTGGCGTTCTTTTTTCGCATCATCATTGTTGCCTTTTCAGCACACTCGACGAAGCTGCAATGAAGGCAATAGTTGCTTTATTGAAGAGTCTTCCATTACAACCTGGAAATGTGGAATCTGATATTATCGAAGCAAAATCACTACTATTTCTCAAGTAAGTGGCTATTTTCATGATTTTGTTTCATTTTGAAGGTTTGTTAATGTACATTACTTCAGTTAATTTTTTTTCTGTTTTAATTTTGATCTTGCCTTCTCATATTATGTCCCTCGTCCGCACTCAAAAATATTAGTATTAGATGCTTAAAAAGTAAGTGATCTTAAAAATAATAATAATAATAAAACCATATTTATACAGGTAAACTTGTTCAGCAAAATGAATTTGCTGCTATCAACCAAGGATCTGTGAACCTAAAATACCTAAATATATAATTTACACCAATATAGTTTTAAAAGTTATTTACAATAATAGAGTTTAAAGAAAATGTTAAAAGTCAAAGTTAAAATCCTTGCAGTAACTCTTGAACTTCAAAACTGATGTTTCACTCTTTAGTTTGTTGGAAACTTTATTAAACATTTTTGCACCCTGGAATGCAAAAGTCCCGTCCTGCTTCAGATTTTACTCTTGGGAGCAATAAATTGTGTTCATTTCCACGAGTTGCTTTGCAGTGTTTTACACGCTGAAAGTATTCCCTAAAGTGATAATGAATTTTTTCAGTCAACGTTGAAGATCCCTAGTTAAATCAGGCTGGAATAACCGATTTCTGCCAAAGAATACTACAATAGGCCTTTTAGCTATTCTAAAAAAGTGCCTGGATCGAGCGTTATTTTTATACATTTTATAAGCAACGTTCGATCGAGTGGCGTTAGAGCTTCTATCATTATTGTGCACATTCGAAAATTCTACAAACTGTAACAAAATATTGTTCGATTCTGATTCTTTTCAGAATAGCTAAAAGGTCAATTGATTTAGAATTTCGACTATTGAATAAGATGACAAAATTAATTATTTCTTTGATATTCAGGAAACAGTAGCCTTTCACACGGCGCTTTTTTCTGACTCGGCCTATTGACCGTGTCTTTATATTTCACAGGTACTTCACGCTATTTATGAACATCTTGAATAAATGCTATGAAGTTCCAGATGATGGTGCAACACGAACAAACACCCTTGCTCCTCATTTTGCAAATCTAAGAGGCAGCACAGTTCAAGCAATGTCCAATATGCTTAGTGCAAATATTGACAGTGGTCTTATGCATTCTATTGGTATGTCATTTTGAAGTTTCTTTCTTTTTTCTTTGTACCGAGCATCCGAAGACAGTTCTTAGGACACTGAGAAGCTAAGCTTAGCTTCGAAGCAATGCCATCGTCCTTCCTCTCGATGTGACCGCTCCTCGTAATTTACTTTTCCTACAATTACAGAGAGATGGCGACTCTCCTCACTTTATGTAGCAGGTTCAACAGGGCGGGGACTCGAGCCACCAACCCTCTGGTTGGTAGTCAAGCCTGCTAACACTGAGCCAAATTTCTCTTTTGACGTCTGATACTGGTTGGATGAAACATGCATGGACGCTTAAAAGCTTGCAGCTCTCACACGTTTCATTAGATCCCTTGAAACTGACAATGACTTTGTAGCTAATATATGGGCTTAAATAAGAAAATTTTGTTTTGTTAAATCGGCCTTTTCGTTCCCACGTGATTCATCTCAGAAACTTTCATTTCATTCATTTATTTCATTTAAAGATATTTATACAGGTTAACTCTTCAAATCGACCTGTTTAAACTAAAATGAAAGGAAAGCACTAAGCTAAAAACAAAAGAAATTAACATGCCTAATTTACAATATGATACAATACAAAGTCTATGAAAAGAACGTAAAAATGAAATTAGAGTTACATCCCGTTGTATACTGGGTGCGTAAAAATAAATGCACGTTTGGCAGGCCACAATAAATCGTAAACTGGACCGATTTTGAAGATTTATGACTTAATCGTTAGCAGAAAGACTGAATTAGATACTGGAATTTTCGCAATTTTTTATTTTCAGTTTTTAGAACTAGAAGCGAGTTTCCAAAATTTTAGTTTTCGAAAACAATGAAAACGATCAAAAGACATCGATCAAGTTTTCTAAAGAATCGACAGGAATGGAAAAAGAGAGAACTTGTTCGTGATGATTTGCGATTCAGAGATCGACCAATTGTAATCTGCTGTACGAGAGTTCGTACTAAATCCACAAATCACCCTGAAAATANGTAAACTTGGGCAGCTTGCACAGAAGCTGCTATCATTCAAGGTCCTGTTAAAATTAAAAGTCTAAAAAAATTAAAGATATCAATTTACAAGTTCAAGTTTAAAAAGCCAGATAATACAAAAATAAAATTAAAAATCACAGTCAAGTTGATTGCATTGTCTCTTAAAATTTACAATTGACTGTTCTCCTTTCAACGCATTTGGCAGTTTGTTGAATATCATTGACCCTTGAAAGAGGAATGATTTGCGGCCAGCTTCAGTGCGAACTTTTGGAAGCAAAAGGTTGATGTTGTTCCCACGGGTTTCCTTGTGTTGTTGAATTTTCTTGAAATGGCCTTCGAACAGTCTTGATGCTAGTCCGTTTTGGCATTTAAACACCTCAACAAGGCATCTCTTATTTCTTGCATGATTCACAGTTGGCAGTTGAACTCTTTGGCTATTTCCATTGATGATAGCTAAGACTCTATTCCGGATTCTTTCAAATTGTGTTTTATGCGTACGTATTTGAACTTTTCTTGAATACTGTGTAACATCTGTATTGGCGTTCTTTTTTTGCATCATCATTTTTGCCTTTTCAGCACACTCGACGAAGCCGCAATGAAGGCAATAGTTGCTTTATTGAAGAGTCTTCCATTACAACCTGGAAATGTGGAATCTGATATTATCGAAGCAAAATCACTACTATTTCTCAAGTAAGTGGCTATTTTCATGATTTTGTTTCATTTTGAAGGTTTGTTAATGTACACTATGTCAGTTAATTTTTTTTCTGTTTTAATTTTTGATCTTGCCTTCTCATATTATGTCCCTCGTCCGCACTCAAAAATATTAGTAGTGCTTAGATGCTTAAAAAGTAAGTGATCTTCCAGTGATAATGAATTTTTCAGTCAACGTTGAAGATCCCTAGTTAAATCAGGCTGGAATAACCGATTTTTGCCAATCATTATTGTGCACATTCGAGAATTCTACAAAATGTAGCAAAATGTTGTTCGATTCTGATTCTTTTCAGTATAGCTAAAAGGTCAATTGATTTAAAATTTCGGCTATTGAATACGATGATGAAATCAATTATTTCTTTGATATTCAGGAAACAGTAGCCTTTCACACGGCTTGCTTTTTGCTGACTCGCCCTATTGACCGTGTCTTTATATTTCACAGGTACTTCACGCTATTTATGAACATCTTGAATAAATGCTATGAAGTTCCAGATGATGGTGCAACACGAACAAACACCCTTGCTCCTCATTTTGCAAATCTAAGAGGCAGCACAGTTCAAGCAATGTCCAATATGCTTAGTGCAAACATTGACAGTGGTCTTATGCATTCTATTGGTATGTCATTTTGAAGTTTCTTTCTTTTTTCTTTGTACCGAGCATCCGAAGACAGTTCTTAGGACACTGAGAAGCTAAGCTTAGCTTCGAAGCAATGCCCTCGTCCTTCCTCTCGATGTGACCGCTCCTCGTAATTCACTTTTCCTACAATTACAGAGAGATGGCGACTCTCCTCACTTTATGTAGCAGGTTCAACAGGGCGGGGACTCGGGCCACCAACACTCTGGCTGGTAGTCAAGCCTGCTAACACTGAGCCAAATTTCTCTTTTGACGTCTGATACTGGTTGGATGAAACATGCATGGACGCTTAAAAGCTTGCAGCTCTCACACGTTTCATTAGATCCCTTGAAACTGACAATGACTTTGTAGCTAATATATTTTGTTTTGTTAAATCGGCCTTTTCGTTCCCACGTGATTCATCTCAGAAACTTTCATTTCATTCATTTATTTCATTTTAAGATATTTATACAGGTTAACTCTTCAAATCGACCTGTTTAAACTAAAATGAAAGGAAAACACCAAGCTAAAAACGAAAGAAATTAACATGCCTAATTTACAATATGATACAATACAAAGTCTATGAAAAGAACGTAAAAATGAAATTAGAGTTACACCCCGTTGTATACTGGGTGCGTAAAAATAAATGCACGTTTGGCAGGCCACAATAAATCGTACACTGGACCGATTTTGAAGATTTATGACTTAATCGTTAGCAGAAAGACTGAATTAGATACTGGAATTTTCGCAATTTTTTATTTTCAGTTTTTAGAACTAGAAGCGAGTTTCCAAAATTTTAGTTTTCGAAAACAATGAAAACGATCAAAAGACATCGATCAAGTTTTCTAAAGAATCGACAGGAATGGAAAAAGAGAGAACTTGTTCGTGATGATTTGCGATTCAGAGATCGACCAATTGTAATCTGCTGTACGAGAGTTCGTACTAAATCCACAAATCACCCTGAAAATAGAAAAATTTGCAAAAATTCCTAGAATCTAATTCAGGCTTTCTGCTAAAGATTAAGTCATAAATCTTCAAAATCGGTCCAGTGTACGACTTATTGTGACCTGCCAAACGTGCATAGTTTATTTTGGCGTACCCGGTAGTTGTTTCTTGAAGATTCTCAGGTAGGGTGCCAATTTTGTCTCTCTTTCTAGACTGTTCCATAGTTTCGCACCGCGATAAGAAAAAGCTCTTTGGCCACTGATCGCTTTAAGTAATGATATCCTAAAATAAGTTTATGATGAGCGCAGTAACCGTTCCCTGCCATCCGAACATTTTATGAATAATTTTCTGAGGTAGTCCTGGGGCAAGTGAATTCAAAAGTTTGTAAGTGAGCGTGGCGGTCTCTTTTCTTACAAGATTACTGATAGTTGACCAGCCAAGATTCTGAATTAGCGGACTAGCAGAAGCATCATATGGGCGGTTTGTTACAATTCTTACAGCTCTATTTTGGATTTTTTGCAAGACGTTAATTTTTGATTTACTTCAGTAGCCCCAAACGGAGCATCAGTAACTCAATGGGGCTCAACGATTTCTCTGTAAGATTTTTTCAAAACAGGCCTAAAATCCTTTATCAAACTTGCCAGCAATATAGCCTCACAGCTTAGACTTATGACTTTTCGTCCCTTGTTTCCCTGCGTTCTTTGATTTGCTGACATCATTTGCTCAATAGGGACTCATACCATTACTCTTACAGAGTGGGCCCTCTGTTTCAAAACTGCCTAAACTAGCGGGAGTTCTCGTACACTCAACAGAATCGCTTCAAAGTCTGGTTTAAAGAGCTTGAACATTGAAAAGCAAACGTTAGTACAAAGAATAATGTATTCCTGACCTACTAATCACAAAATATATACCTTCAGGCAGTAATCTTCCTCTGTAGAAACAAAATAGATCCATCGCAGCTACGAGAACTCTAGGCCGTATCAACCGTTTTTTGTATGCAACAACAACAACAACAACTGTCTAAATAGCGCCTCCTTATTGGTTGAAAACTAAATTCTAGGAATTTGATTGTTCAATATGGAACCACTCAATATGGGCCTAAAGGGTGCCCATTTTGTAAGAGTAATGGTATGAGTCCCTATTACCAAGTAATATAGGTAAATCAAAGAACGCAGGGAAATAAGGGACGAACAGTCATAAGTCTACTCACAGCTATCATAATCAAATTCTACTAGTCTATCTTGTCGCTTAAACATTTAATAGGCACACAGAGAGGCCTGCTGCATCATATACTTTTGGGACTGTTACCAGTGGTGGAAAACATTTTTGCCTTCCTGTAAAACAGCGCCATTCTGAAATTCTTCCTTCCATTGTTTTATCAATTTTTTTATATGAACTGCAATATTGTATACAGTGTAGATTATAATCCACTCCACTAGGATAGGTTCCTAATCCTTGGATCACACAACCGTAAGTGGAAAGATATATTCCAAATATTGCTAGCCTCTTTCCTTCCGTTATTCCTTCCTTGCCTTCATTCCTTTTATTATCAATCTTTGTTTTCTCTGTCATCCTTTATTCACTCCATCCTTCGTTCTTCCTCTTCTTTTCTTTTTCCTTCGAAGAAAGAAGAACTTCTGTCTATCCTTCATCGTTTCTTCTCTTTTCCTTCCTTCTAATCCGCTTTCTCTCTTCCCTCAGCTCCCCTTATCTTCCATCCAGACAAACAAGCTTCCTGCGAAGCGGCTTTACGCACTTTTTCCACCTCTGACTGTTATTCAGCCTTTTTCAGGCCCGTAGGAAGCGGGGGGGCAGGGGGGGCTCAAGCCCCCCCTATAATTTTCTAAAACAATGGTGCTACGTCACATGACTTAATTAGATGTATTGTTCTCTATTGTTTTGAGAACAATTGCCCCCCCAATCCGAAGCCTCTTCCTACGGCCCTGGCCTTTTTGGTTTATTTTCTGTTATCAAGCGGCTGGATTGCCAGCAAATTTGATCAGGATTTGCAGGCATGGTTATTGAGATAATAGTAGCGCTGTGGTTAATGAACCAAACCAAGTTTCTAAATTTGTTCACGATTTGAGTAAATAGACTTTAGACCTTCGGTGAGTTTGGAAATGCTATAACACTGTTTTCGTTATTCTAGGCCTTGGGTATCACGAGGATCCACAAACAAGATCGACTTTTATGGAAGTTTTAACAGATATTTTAAAGCAGGTTTAAATTGCTTATTCATTTTGCATGTATACATTTTCTGTTTTAATTGTTTAATCACGGTTGCCCCGTCAGCCAAGAAGGTCTGCGTTTCAGGGAGCTGTGTATGTGCAAATGTGTGCAATTATTTTTCCCGAATTGATCAATACCTGAAGTTCATAAGTAGAACCATAAGAATGGCCTGCGAGCAATGCTTGCCTGATTTTACTTTTTGCACCACCATCTTCTGGATCGATGTGTAGTTCAGACTATAATAACTCGACTCAGCCAAGCGTTTTTGTATTGTGAAGGCCTAAGTTATGCCAATATGCACTGACAGCCGCTTGTTGATGAACAAGTTTTCAACGGAATTGGTATTTTGTTAAGACAACTGCATACAATTTTATCATATTACCTTTTTGTAGTATAGGCTTCGAATTTTTTCAAAACTTTGAAATTAATAGTGTAAAATGTTCTTGCTTTTCTTCAAAACACTTGCTGGAAGGGCACTTTAGGTAATCAAATCATAATTCTAGAGGGAGTATTTTAGGTATAATCGTTTTATTCAGAATTACAGTGTTTTTGCAATGATTCAATGCCTATACTCATTTTCGTAGGGTACTGAATTTGAGAATTTGGCAGAGACTGTTTTGGAAGACCGTTTCGAAAGACTTGTGAATTTGGTCACGTGGTCAAGCGATGAAGGTGATCTACCAATCGCAATGGCGCTTGCTAATGTCATTCAAGCGGAACAAATGGTAACTACTCATTTCCTACATTCCATTTTCCCCATTGTGTGATTTTTGGCCAAATTTTCTCTTGACAGAACCGTTTATGATTACGAAAGTCAAACATTATGTGCCGTCTATGGCACTGTGAATCTGTTGTTTTAGTATTTCTAACTACAAGACCTTTCTTGCAGTTCTGCAGAAACTACACTTGTAATATCCCAGGTTTCGATTTTTCTCTTCAATCTTAATTCGTTCGAATCAAGTCAATCTCTTATGTCTTAAATGTCCCTTAAATGGCAATCAAAACAATCAAGATTTTATTCATCTTTTGCCAGCCGGGTCGAAATGCCTTGAAATGAAGCAATGTCTTAAATCTTAAACAGTACAATCACGATTGCTTGATTACCAAAGGAACGCAAGGATGGTGTCAGTGCAAGTAGCTGATTTGACACTATTTATTTACCATAAAGCTCTAAATTAAGCTTCTTTAATAGGGTCTCCTGGGCTAAAATAGGCAAGCTTGGGGTACAATTGGTAAGGCAAAAATGTGAATAAATTTTATAAAGTCTTTAGATACAGATTTTCTCCAGCTATATTCGTTAGAATAGACCTTTTAGCTATTCTACAAAAGAGTTTGGATCGAGCGTTATTTTTATACATTTTTATACGCAAGGTTCGATGGAATAGCGTTAGAGCCTCTATCACTATTGTGCAAATTCGAAATAATTCTACAAAATGTAGCAAAATATCGTTCGATTCTGATTCTTTTCAGAACAGCCAAAGGGTCTATTACCCTCCTAGAATTTATTGATTGATGTACCATTTGTCGGCAATCAACATTACTCGTTTTACCCCTGCCGACCCCACAGCTTTTTTAGTCAAGTTTGGAGAGAGATTCCTGATAGGGGCCTAAAAGATAGGGGTATATTAGAGAGGGGGGCTCGTTTATAAAATCAGCTTACAAGGTTGTAAATGATTTGCTTTTTGGGTCTTTT
>REGL01001358.1:0-13021 GCA_004194395.1 Aurelia aurita complex sp. Pacific
AAAGATGGCGGCGAGGAAGCATCTTGGTAAAAAATTCCTCGCCGCCATCTTTGGCGCAATAGACTGATTACCTTAGTCCCTTGTATCCCTGCCGCAAACGTTGCTCAACAGCGACTCATAATAAAATAGCGAACAAGCTGACCCTGCTTAGGCCTATTCTCAGCTATCACCTCACAGAAACGAAACGCAGCAAAAAACCCATTTGGCACACAGTTAATGACCAAAATTTAGCATACTTAGGTGGACTCAATTACGTGTCGTAGTTTCACTTTTTGCTTGAACTGACAACGCTTAACGCTGCAACTATGAAGCGACAACAACAACAGCCTCAGTGCAGCGACGACAACAACAACCATTCAACTCAATGAGACGAGCGTAACTTGAGGGTTGTTATGGAGTGAGGCTAATATTTAGGTAGAAGAAAGTTCACACTGCTGATTGAAGCTTGAATCAAGTTGGAATCTTGCAAGCTGATTTCCACAACGATTTCTTGTGTGTAAGGGCCTAAATAGGGTCAAAGTTTTCAGAGTTTATGAAGGTGAAGGTGAAGGTGAAGTTGCGTTTTTCAGCGCCAAGCGCTGGGATCGCAGAAATAGAGCAGACCTAATCGAGTCCGCGACCCCTTGTCATGACGCTCAAGTTTATCGGATCTCTGTTTACCAGTCACAGGCCTCATAAGGTAAAAATTGAGCACCTGGAAAAGAAGTAAATACCTAAACATTAATAGATTATCATTGATCTATGACACAGCAAGGAAAGACAGCAAGGAATGAGAGAAACAGGCCACATATAATTGAATCTTTGCAGTGAAATATATTTGCACACGCACAGTATTAAAACGTTATCCATCCAGGCGCTCACTTTAAGAAGTTTCTAGAGTTTTCCAAGTGCATGCGGTGCGCTTGATTAAGCTCGAGCGCCTCTCCTTGCAAAGCCTGTGAAGCGACGTCATCAAGTCAAAGAGCACAGGAAAACAAAGGACTCGGTAATCAATCTAAAGGAGCAACAACTTTGACACTGAACTACGGCCCACTAGACCTCCGTCTGAATGATAAATAAAATATAAGCATAGTTGCTGAGTTGAAGTGACCAAATGTCTTACAGCACTGTGTAGTTCGATGATTAATCCAACCACTTAGAAAATTTCTTTGACGATATGGAAGATCGCACGGTGAGTAAACAGAGATTTCAAAGCGCCTTTCCTGTCGAGGAAACCAGTGAAATTGTTAGTTAGAACTTCTTAACATGTAAGCATACGATTTCTTAACTATATGAGGGTTCATAGAGGTAAAATCGACAGATATACATATCACTTTAGAGTTTAATCTGTGATTAGATCGATTTCAAAGTCTGTTTGCTATCAAGGAAACCAGTGAAATTGTTAGTAAGAGCTTCTTAACATGTAAGCATACGATTTATTAACTGTGTCAGGATTCAGTGAATTAAAAGTAATAACTATACATATCACTTTAGAATCTAAATCAATGATTAGATTGATTCAAAAGCGCTTTTCCTATCAAAGAAACCAGTGAAATTGTTAGTAAGAGCTTCTTAACATGTAAGCATACGATTTATTAACTGTGTCAGGATTCAGTGAATTAAAAGTAATAACTATACATATCACTTTAGAATCTAAATCAANTCAGGATTCAGTGAATTAAAATTAATAACTATACATATCACTTTAGAATCTAAATCAATGATTAGATTGATTCAAAAGCGCTTTTCCTATCAAAGAAACCAGTGAAATTGTTAGTACGAGGTTCTTAACATATAAGCATGCCATTTATTAACTGTGTCAGGATTCAGTGAAGTAAAATCAACAGATATACATATGATTTTAGAATTTAATCAGTGATTAGATCGATTTCAAAGTCTGTTTGCTATCAAGGAAACCAGTTAAATTGTTAGTAAGAGCTTCTTAACATGTAAGCATACGATTTATTAACTGTGTCAGGATTCAGTGAATTAAAAGTAATAACTATACATATCACTTTAGAATCTAAATCAATGATTAGATTGATTCAAAAGCGCTTTTCCTATCAAAGAAACCAGTGAAATTGTTAGTAAGAGCTTCTTAACATGTAAGCATACGATTTATTAACTGTGTCAGGATTCAGTGAATTAAAATTAATAACTATACATATCACTTTAGAATCTAAATCAATGATTAGATTGATTCAAAAGCGCTTTTCCTATCAAAGAAACCAGTGAAATTGTTAGTAAGAGCTTCTTAACATGTAAGCATACGATTTATTAACTGTGTCAGGATTCAGTGAATTAAAATTAATAACTATACATATCACTTTAGAATCTAAATCAATGATTAGATTGATTCAAAAGCGCTTTTCCTATCAAAGAAACCAGTGAAATTGTTAGTAAGAGCTTCTTAACATGTAAGCATACGATTTATTAACTGTGTCAGGATTCAGTGAATTAAAAGTAATAACTATACATATCACTTTAGAATCTAAATCAATTATTAGATTGATTCAAAAGCGCTTTTCCTGTCAAAGAAACCAGTGAAATTGTTAGTAAGAGCTTCTTAACATGTAAGCATACGATTTATTAACTGTGTCAGGATTCAGTGAATTAAAAGTAATAACTATACATATCACTTTAGAATCTAAATCAATGATTAGATTGATTCAAAAGCGCTTTTCCTATCAAAGAAACCAGTTATTAGTAAAAGGTTCTTAACATGTAAGCATACGATTTATTATTGTGTCAGGATTCGGTGAAGTAAAATCAACAGATACCTATCACTTTGAAATGTAATTCGATGACTAGATTGATTTCAAAGTGCGTTTTCTATCTAGGAAACCAGTGAAATTTTTAGCTGAATTTCGTTGCCTTCTTCTTTGCATGTAAACGCACGATTTCTTGGTATTCAAGGCAGCATAAATCAACACGCCATTTAACTTGATGGCTATTGCCAAACGGTCTCAGGAATTATAGAAAATGTTTAAAATGCCAAATAGTGTCAACCTCAAGGATGATTTTCACATATTTCTTTATGTCTGTTTGAGACTAAAACTAAGGTCACGGCTGGTGGCCAATGTCTTAATTTTGGGACATTTTGCTACTAAGAATATTGGATCTCAAAACAACTATCAACAAAATTAACACTCAACAGTGCTAAAACGTTTGTCGTTACTGCGTACAGTGCCATAGTGACCGGAAAAAACGAAGCTTCAAATTACAAATGTTTCTTAGCTTGTTTAATCGAGGTAGCATGGTTTCTTAATCTTTTCAAAAATTGAGCGTACAGTGTCCCGATGAAATTTTCATAATGAAATTTTTGCCGCAGCTGCAAGAAGGCGGGGAAAGCCGATGCATTTTTCGGCACTGCAAAAATAGAATCACCGTTATTATTGCTCAACAAACGCACTATGACCAAACTTCTAATAAATAAATGTAAGACACCGGCTTAGCTCCACTAAAAGTACATTCGTTTCAAGATTCAGAAAGATTTGATTATGCTTGATATACGATACCGATAAAGGTGGCGGCAAGGAGATTTTGCCCTGATGCATGGTGGTGAATAATGTAATCTACTGTTTGGTTTCAATTAAAACTTAATCATTGAGCAATAGCTACTGGGAGAGCCAAAAAGGAGTGCCGCATGCTCGATCAGCGATAAATAAAGAACCTGCTACTTGATTTGTTGATTAAAGATTCTGTACCGGGTGACCCAAAAAAATGAACCGAGAAAACAACATGTTTTTGGAGATCTTGTGAAAGGGCTCGATCCAGAACAGCCACTCAACAGATGCTGGGACAAGGTTTTGAAAAACACATGTTGGTGAGATCTAAAAACACGAATTCATCAACAGTTGTTGAAGCAAGGTCTTCAAAAGGTTCTCTTGGAAGCAACTTCCTACATCCTTATACGCAGATGCTTCCTGATGAGAAGGGCCTAATTCAATAACGGGATGGATGATTTAATAAGCAAGCTGCCTCGAAAAGACCGCACATTCATAGCAAGGCGTCGTAAAGTAATTCGTAAAGTTTCGTTGTATGTCAATTTGCTGAGGGGTTTATGTATTTGTCTAATAGAATATTATGTGAAAAACTTCAATGAAAATATGAAAATGACCCCCAGGACTCTGCGCAGGAAATTATTTAAAGCTTGAATATTCTTATTTCAGAATAAAACGTTACAAGAAGAAGTAATGACATCTCACATTCAAGAAAATCTCAAAATGGCGGCGGAAGCAGGTTCCGAAGGAGATTTGAATGACTCAAAACAGAAGCGAGAAGATTTAATTGGAAGTATTAACGACATACTTGTTGATTCAGAAGAAATTCACTCACTGTCGAAAATCGATGAAAATGGAGAGCCAATTGAGGTGAAAGAATTCGTTCGAATGTTGAGAGAAAATCAGTCGGAAGATATGACAGAGGAGGAAAAAGAAGAAGAGAAAAGGTTTGTAGCTTAGGCCATGTTTACATCGTGCTTACAGGGAAATAAACTGNAGGCCATGTTTACATCGTGCTGGTGCAGCATAGGTTCCAAATCTTTAAAAAGGCTGGTGTAAAATTGAGTGACCTATTTCTTTGAACTGAATGACTTCAAAGAAACTTTAGCTAATTCTCTATAATTCTACCGTTGGACTTTTCTGAAATCTTCAATATTTTCAGAATTAGAGTGTATTTTTACCTTTTCAAGAATTCAAGAAAAATTTTCAAAAAAACTTAAAACCATCGTAATTTCTAAACAGTTTGACGTAACACGAAATAATTTCGAAGGAAACCATAGTTCATAAATGCCTAAAATATGGTGTCAAGCAAAAGTCTGTCACTCATCTATCTGGTTTATGATTTAGAAATTTGATGACGTCACATCCTCAAATGAGTTGAAATGTAAGATACGCTGTAATTTCCAAAAATATTCAAAATTTCTGAAAGTCCAAAGGTAGATTTATAGATAAGTATCTAAAGTTTCTTTCAAGCCATTCGATCAGAAGAAATAGGTCATTGAATTTTACACCCTTTTTTACGCCGAGATAAAGATTTGGAACCTATGCTCTCCAGAGCAACATTATTCTATCCATAGAAGGAGCAAACATGTCAGCATTAAAGTGTTCCAAAATTGTTCCAAAAAGTTGCCATTACAGTTTGAGGATCTCTTCCCCATATATACATAGACGGTCGAATTAGCATTTCACGAAGAGCTAACTCCTGAGCGAGACACAAAGCTTAATCCTCTTCAAAGCCTCAAATTTTGCTATCAGTTATTCATATTGTCCATTAATGTGAGTTCCCTTTTCATTTTGACACATGAATAGATGGTCTAGCTAAGCTGAGAGAATCGCAAAAAATCGCAGGGGTTACGACTTTCGGAGACCTGAACTCGTTTATTTATCCTTGAGATTAACTTCACGAAACAGAAAGTCTGATGAGAAAGTATGGCGTATTTCCCAGTGAGCAGAGAGCGCTGGAACCTCGTCTTTAACACTACAGAAGGGTGTCTGAAAAGTGTTGAGCCCGACTGTGAGGGAAATGTAGTATACAGCTGAAACATAACAACAGTTCATTTAATCTTCTGCTGTGTAACTGTTGGTTGTATGTTTTTATAAGAAGCTAAGAAATCGACCCAATACTGAAAGTTTATTAAAAATTATCAGACTCTTAAGTACTGATAGTTTCTTAACAATTTCTTGACGTGTCTGTTTCATGAAAATGGTGACATCAGAGGCCAGCCAAGAGATGGCACATGCAAGAGATGATGGTTGAAACAGACCCTTTAAGTCCTCAAATTCTTACTTTTTTATGGTTAGGGTTAGGGTTAGGAGCACACTGTAAACTATCTACTGTTTAAACTATCGCTTTTTTTTGTACTAAGGTCAGTGTCTGGTAGACCATATGATTCCTTTATTTACAAATAAGAGTTATTTCCTGAGGGTATTTCTAACAAATTGCACCATTCAACGAAGCATTGGAGCTGCAATAACTTAACAACAATAACTTAACAATATTAACTGTTAGTTATCAACACTAGCGTTCTTATTATTTGACCCTATTTTACCCAGGGGCATTGTGGGTAAAATAATGTCTATGATCTATTATTGATTTTAAGTGAATCATAGACCAGAATCGATCGTGGAATTCTCGTTCCGATGCAAACCCCTTGCCAGCATTTTCTCAATTTGTAGGCCTAAATGATGAGTGATTTACCAAACAAAATTTTGACATCTAAGTTAGCCGTTGACTGATAGATTAAAATTTCCGTTTTGAATATCAGCCCGCATACTTTTTATTCCACAGCCCGCCAAACGTGTTAACGTTTGGTTGACCCCCACCCCGGTATGTAGTAGGAATGCTCATCTGTACAATCATCACGTGCACACCTTGAATCACGTGCACCTAATATCACGTGCACGTAGTGTCACGTGTATTGTCACGTGTAGCTCCCTTTTTAGCTAATGATTAACACATTTATTTCTTTAAGTATCTTGTAAACTCATAATTTATTCAGAGTAGCACACTTATTAAAACAAGTAACAAGTCTGTTCGCTGCTCTCCGTTCTCTGGCTTGCGGAACGTATCTTTTTAAACCTCGATCCGTACAGGTACTACATTTAAATTTACACATATTTACTGTCGTTTTTTCATCGAGTGGCAGTGTTTCTGGCCACAAGTCTCTGATGTTATCCCGTTTATTTTTCCCCATTTAGAATTCAACAACAACAACTGCAAGACATCTTCAAATTAGTACAATCATCTCAAACGCAATGCGGAATCAATTCACTAGAGGATATGGAAGAACAAATGAAACTCTACGCCGTAGGCAAATGAGAAGTCAGATGAATGAGAATTCAAAAGAATTCACCAAGGGCAGGTTTCGTTGCAATGCATCTGTTTCTCTTGATTGACACGACAGGACAAATCAATTAGCTATTAGACTTATGACCCTTGTTTCCCTGTGCTCTTTAACTTGAAGATCGCGCTTCGGTCAGCAGAGCAAGGTTTCCCGCAGGAATACAAAGGACCCATCGTCATACGTCTAATTAGCTATTGCAAGAACATGGCCAAATAATGTCTCGTTCAATTCCTAAGGAAGCCTGGGGTGAACAGACATTTCTTGCACAAATGGCCGGGGGAGGGGCAAATCCTTTTGGCGAAAGCACGATGGCTGGGTACTGACAATATGCCATTTTGCCAGCAACTATATACGCCCTGGTTTTGTGAAATGCGCTAGAGCCGGAGATAATTTACAGTCAGATGCCCCGGGGGTTGGGAATATTTTTTGAGCAAATACCTAGGGGTGTCCCGGGGGGATGGTCAAGGTAGGAATCGAATGAGAAGCTGAAGTTACTCTGGAACCAACAAGGGCAGATTTTGTAATACAATAGCATGAGTTGCTTTTGTTGACACCTCAATTCAAAGCGATTAGCGATTGCAGACAAAGGAATTTTCTCTCAACCAGCAATTCAAAACAAACAAAGCCGCAAAAGTTTCTTTGAAACCCAGGTAACTAGCTCGCTCGTTGTGCATTCCAGAAACTGGTTTTAAGGGCAAACATGAGCATAGACCAAAAGAAGAAGGATGCATCTACACATCTGCTGCGGGCATTTTATTTGTTTGGTTCAAAAGCCGTTTACGAGGTGATTCAATTCTCTTACTTTTTTGTTTGTTATCAAAACATTTACTGCTCAGCTTCTGGACCAAAGAAATAAAATGCCCGCGGCAGATGTGTAGATATATCCTACTTCTTTCGATCTATGCTCATCTTTGCTCTTAAAAATAATTTTTGGAATGCACAGCGAGCGAGCTAGCTACCTGGGTTTCAGAGAAAATTTTGCGGCTTTGTTTGTTTTGAATTACTGGTTGATAGAATTTCCTTTGTCTGTGATCGCTAATCGCTTTGAATTGAGGTGTCAACAAAAGCAACTCGTGCTATTGTATTACAAAATCTGCCCTTGTTTCTGGAACCGATATGAAACAGATACCAGAATATATCGGAAGTAGAATGATCTGAACATCTTCCTCGAGCGTTCTTTTCAGTTAGTTCAGAAGCTGAATATTGCATACGTTAATTCTTTTATTCTTTTGCTTGCATGACTTTACCAACTAGGCATAACAAGGACAGATTTTGTAAGACAATGTCACGAGCTGCTTTTGATTGACACTGCATTTCAAAACGATTATCGATCGCAGAGAAAGGAAATTCTCTCAACCAGTAATACAAAACAAGCAAAGCCGCAACAGTTTCTCTGAAACCCAGGTAGCTAGCTCGCTGGTTGTGCATTCCAGGAATTATTTTTAAGAGCAAACATGAGCATAGATCGCAGGAAGGAGGATATATCTACACATCTACCTCGGGCACTTTATTTCTTTGGTTCAGAAGCTGAGCAGTAAGTGTTTTAATCACACACAAAAGAACAAGAGAATTGAATCGCCTCCCAATCGGCTTTTGAACCAAATAAATAAAATGCCCGTGGTAGATGTTTAGATATATGCTTCTTCTTTCGATATATGCTCATGTTTGCTCTTAAAAACAATTTCTGGAATGCACAACGAGCGTGCTAGCTACCTGGCTTTCAGAGAAACTTTTGCGGTTTGGCTTGTTTTGAATTACTGGTTGAGAGAATTTCCTTTTTGTGCAATCGCTAATCGCATTGAATTCAGGTGTCAACAAAAGCAACTCATGATGTTGTCTTACAAAATCTGTCCTTGTTACTAAGCATAAATCGCTGTGTACTTGAGTGTCAATCAATAGCAACGGATGTTATTGTTACAGTACCTGTCTTCGTTGATTGTAACCAAAGGCATTTCTATGGCCGATGTTCTAAGCCGTAAATACAAATAACCCATGCTTGTAAACGATACCCTGAAATGTGCATGGCTAACTCACTCTTTTTGCATGCGAAAAGGGAATGTCAAGAGAAATCATGATTATATATCGAAAGAAGGAGGATAGTAGGTATAAACAAGATAATATTTGTCTAAATATATGCCTCGGCATTGTATTTATCAACTTTAGAAGCTTCGCAATAGACAAAGTCGGTTAAAGTTTTTTTGCCCATTCAAGTCATGTGATCATATTCTTGAGATATTTTAGTTTTATGTTAGTTTTGGCATTCACGGTATAAGTTTTCATGACACGAAATATTTCAAAGATTTCAAAGATGCTTTATCAAGAGATTGATAACTTGATTTCAAGTGGTGCAAACAAACCTTGACCGATTTTGTCTAAAATGTTTGAATATAGTAAAAACCCGCACATAAGAACCTTAATCTATTAAGAACGTACAGCCTGAAATAATATATTTTGTACCCAATAAACAAGAACCATTTCAGGCTCATATCTTAACCAGGTTCTTAATAAAGGGTTTCATTCATTGACTGGGAAATAAATGCAACATTTTTGCCAATCAACCTCCTTCATGAACTCCAAACCATTACTTACAGAACTGTGATAGGCAGGGCCTGCATGGGTAACTAGGTAAGATTGGGTTGAAATGGATAGGGCCAAGAGTGCAAATATGATTTAGATTGACATAGTTCCTTATATTAAGAACCTACACCCTGATTACTGGATGTGCCTCATTGCATAAGAACCTAAACAGGCTGAGTTCAAAATCTTAGGTTTTTATGTGCGGGTTTTTACTGTAATACAAAAAACACTCCCGTAATTGAGATCTTATTCTTGTCGAGTCAATCAAAAGTAACGGATACTTGTGTTACAAAATCTACCCTTGTTGACATAATCATGAACTTCTCGTGTTGTGGTCCTGGTAGAGATATTATTGGTACACGCATTACGGGATTTTATACGCGTTTGTGGGGTACAGATGACTTTGTACTGGGTGCCATAGAAAGGTAAACTTTGTATCAATCGCTGTTCATTAATCACTTGGCTGCTCCTTAATAGTAAGCACTCGCTTCGCTCGCGCAACGAGTGATATTTGTATTTATGGAAAGGTACATGGTTCTTGTTTCACAAGAATATTCCTAGGTTCAAAGAATCCGGTAGAAAAATTAGAAAGTAAAGTTTAAGCCAAAACACATTTCTTGAGAATGACAAGCCCCTAAATTCACTGCTATGCCAATTAATTGAATGCCATATGTTTCAAAGATAAGCTAACGCTTGTTTCTTGTATAAAAGCGTTTTAAAAGAAAGCTATATCTTTATTACATCTCCTGAGAAAAGAATACCTCAAGAATATTACAGCCTGTAATAGGATACTTCGCTAAGAATTTTGAGGCTCAGGCAAGATTCAATAATCTTACGAATAAAAAAGGCGTGGGCCTAATTTCAGCAAACTAACATATAACATTTTATATCTTAAGGCCAGTTTCCAGTCGGTGGAATTTTCCGAGCGGGCGGAACTCTTATTGTTTGCTGGAGAAAGTGTTACTCTGAAATTGAATAGAAAGTTACGGCTGAGCAACCTGTTATTGTATAAAATTCCGCCCGCTCGGAAAATTCGACTGACTGGAAATTAGCCTTAAAGCTAGCTATGATCTTATGATAGCTTACCGAATGTGGATGATTTCTGTGTCGTCTGCGTTACATATATGTAAATAGTTTGTAAATACAAAATATTGTAAAATTTATAACCATAACAGCAGGTAGGAATGGTATTATTAGAGTTTTGGTCGGTAATTTCAACAGAAAACGAATTTCATATATTGCTTCAAGCATCAAACCAACATTGTTTTTAATCGATTCAAATAACAGTGAAGCGTGTGGCGATGTATAAATAGCAAAAATAACTGATTAGTCATCAAAAATAATACTTCTATCGCCATAGAAAAATGAAACTAAACATATCGGGCCGTGCCCTTCGTCAGTAGTCAACGAAGGGCACGGCCCGATACTGACGCAAGGCACGGCCCGCCCGATACGTTTAGTTTCATTTTTCTATGGCGATAGAATAGAAGTGTTATTTTTGACGAGTAATCAGTTATTTTTGCTATTGTTTTTTAATGTTCTCTTTACGAAAGGAAAATTTTCACAAATGAGCTACCACTTGGAAACTGTGTTGTTCCTGTCGGGAATGGAACCAATGGTAGAGCCAGGCTTAAACGTGGGGAGGATAACTCCTAAATTTTCCAACTTGGAGAGGACAAACTGCATGCCAATGTATCATTATGGCAATTTTAATATGTCTCTCCTACAGTGTTACCATCTGCAATCATCTCCATTTATACCGGGTGTGCTTAAAACGTTATTTTCCGATTTCAAAGCTCAAAGGAAATAAAGTGCTCAACTTTACCTTTTTTTCTTTGTCGACTCGCATACTCTTGAAAAAGTACACACATAAATTTTTCAAAATATGTTCCGCAAGTCATACAGATAGAAGATACAGGTAGAAGAAGTTGCCTGTCAAAAAGGCCAAGAAATCATTGACACAAGTGACATGACATTTTAAGTCCCCAGGCTGAAGCAGGCTGATGAGAACCAAGCTGATTGCCGATTTCGACTCTACTGAGATGTAAAGCTCTTACGCGTGCGATTCCCCACAATGAAAACACCATCATGTGAACTGCGTGCTAAGTAGACAATTTTCTGTATCCCTTCAACAAGGACAGATTTGGTAAGACAATAGCACGAATTTGTTTTGATTGACACCGCAATTCAAAGCGATTAGCAATCGCAGACAAAGGAAATTCTCTCAACCAGTAATTCAAAACAAGCAAAGCCGCAAAAGTTTCTCTGAAACCCAAGTAGCTAGCTCACTCGTTGTGCATTCCAGAAAATATTTTAAGAGCAAGCATGAACATACATCGAAAGAAGACGAATATATCTACACATCTACCACGGGCATTTGATTTATTTGATTCCAAAGCCGATTGGGAGGCGATTCAAATCTCTCATTTTTTTAGGTGTAATTAAAACACTTACTGTTCCATTTCTGAACCAAAGAAATAAAATGCACGAGGTAGATGTGTAGATCTATCCTTCTTCTTTCGACATATGCTCATGTTTGCTCGTAAAGACAATTTCTGGAATGCACAACGAGCGCGCTAGCTTCTTGGGTTTCAGAGAAACGTTTGCGGCTTTATTTGTTTTGAATTCATGGTCGAGAGAATTTCCTTTGTCTGCAGCCACTAATCGCTTTGAATTCAGGTGTCAACAAAACCATCTCATGCTATTGTGTTACAAAATCTGCCCTTGTTTATCCCTTCTATTACTTTAGTTTTCATTCAAAATGCAAATGGAACAGATACAAAGAGCATGGGCGAATTTTGTAAAACAAAGGATACAGATCTGATTAAGATAAAGCGGCAGCCTCAAGAATAGATCTCACATTTTCTGTGCAGCCAGCCATAATTCTCCTCCTTCTCTGTTTGTTTTGATTTGATTGAGCGCTTTCAGAGGTTTGAACTCAATTCTTCTAAAAGGCAAATCGCTTTGTTTTCTCGGAAGCCTAGGGCTTTTGTTTACAAAATTCGCTCTTGCTGATACAAAGATATCCAGAAGATAGTATCCAAGTTAAAATGAATAATCATTAATATTTTCCAATGCAAGGGCATTTACAATTGATAGCATAAGCACATCCATTTATACAGATGTAATGTTTAGGATAATTAGCATGAATTATGTAGCAACGTGTAGACTAGAACACGCAGTTGTTAGAGTACACACCTTCGAGATGTCGGCCACAGTAGCACATGAATAAGCGTCTTAGGACACTACATTTGGCGACGAGGATGGGATTCGAACCCAAAAACATGTGCATCGTTTCAATGGCGCAGAAAAGAAATTCTGCGCTAACTAACATAATAAGTCGAATGAATATTGACTTTCCGAGAACTGGCTTTTCAATAGAGAAAGCCTTTGTCTGATGTGAGTAGTCCCCGGAACCTTCTTTTGCTTATCTCTTGAAACGTTGTCAGTGAAAATGCACCTGTAAGTCTGGTTTCCGTTGTAGGTTTGTATTCAAACAGCCTTAAGTGCCAGCGACTGCCTGATGCATCAGTAATCATGCCATTCTATGGTGAAATGGCGCGAAACACAGCATAGGTTCAAAATCTTATATTAGCGTAAAAAGGTGGGTGTAAAATT
>REGL01001358.1:20047-40042 GCA_004194395.1 Aurelia aurita complex sp. Pacific
AAGACATTCATTATGTTTAGACAAAACTGATCGACTATTTTCTGCATCCATAATAAAGCAGCAACTGATATAATTGTACGAATCATCTCCAAAATACGACAGAAGGAAGGATCCAAAAAACCTGCAGTGACTTACCCTCGGTAGGCCTTTTTCGTGATTGTTCAAATACATGTTGAGCGCGACACCAACTGTCTTCCTGAAACAAGAAATGGTTCATAGTTCAATCTTCAAGCATTTTTACAAAATATTAGAGCTTGTCGAAGTATAAAATTTTATTTTCTGAAGTAGCTACCAATCGTGGCCAAGTCTCAAAGGCTTTTTACGTACTTGTACGGTTTCTCCGCAACTGCTTTAGTGAAGGAGCATACCATCTGCGCTAAATCTTCAGAACTCTCGCAGAAATGCACGCAGCAATTATATTGCAATTCGAGTCGCAACAGAACGTCTTCTAAGTCAGGTTTTGATATCATCGGCATTTGGCCTTGTGTTCTCTTCGATGCTGCTTTTGCTTTTGCAACTCTAAATAAACATGAATAAATTAGTAAATAAGCGAATGATTGATTAAATAAACAAAAAAAACTAATCTTCAGATCATTTAATCTTTAATCGTCATGGCCTTGTTACACACTCAATTCCCAAACGTACGCAACATGTCCATTAGAGTTGAAACTGTTGCTTAATTTGGAAATAAACTGTGGCAGTTTCTACGGCAAGAAATAAAACAATCAAGTGCCCTTCCTATTTTCAAAAACAAATTAGCAATTGGAATGGTGACAAATGCAACCGTAGGCTCTGGAGCAGGATACACCTTCAACTGTTTCAAGACAATGTAAATTTTGTAATATAGCAGGCCTTGAAAGAATGAATGAATGAATGAATGAATGAATGAATGAATGAATGAATGAATGAACGAATGCATGAACGAACGAATGAATGAATGCTGAGAGCAGTTAGCTAATTTCCAAATTAAAGGTGTTATCAATATGACCGCTAGATGTTAGACTGTCTAACGATATACTTTTCGACATATATGAGGAACACTAAATTCTACCGAGGCATGACAAAGCATTAAATAAATCAAACAAATTTCCAGATCATTTGTGTCACTTTAAGCACATTAGTCTGCATTTTTTTCCACGCAGGTCATAAAAGTATCGATTTTCGTGATCATAATTCTGACTAACATAAGTTCATTCAGGGTGTCTCATAAAAAGCTTCCCAAATTAAAACTTAAATATCTCCTGGCCTGCTCACCCCAGCAAAACAAATAAAACAATTTCTTAAAGCAGAGTACTGCGCTGCAGTTATTAAATGATTTTTGATGGATTTTTCTTGAAAACAAAAGGACTTTTGCCAAAGGTGTACGAGATTTCTTGGGAATGAAATGCCCCTTGGATAACAGCCCCTTGGGGTGAGTGGCCGAGCGGCTTGATCAGTTTCCGTCAGGAAACTGAAGTTAAGCTCGGTCGAGTGAGGTCAAACTCCGGATGGGTGACCTCGGAGGCTTGACTTCGCAACCATGAAAATGGCGGACAACAAAGGAACATCAACAGACGGCACGTGCAAGGAATGCTGGATGAAACAGACCCTTTAAACGAGGGGTCCCGTGCCTGGATGCGGCATGTACAGTGGGCCTAAATACTTCCTGCCCACTCAACAAAAATAAAAAAATAAAAAAAATAAATAAATAAATAAATTACTGAAAAAAAAGCACTTTGTTGCCGAAAATGTAATCCTGTATAAGTAAAATTATTAAACGTCAGACAAAAATATTATCCAATAAATAACCCCGTTACTAAAAATTATCTATTTTCTTCTTCAGTTTCATCGAAAACAAATAAATAACATGAAACTAATGACTAAAGGGTGGTCCACAATATAACTGTCTGGATATTCTTAAGCTATAAAAAAGTAAAATAGATATAACAAGACAAGCCAATATACAGCGACGAATCAACATATTCGCACTAGCTAAGCCATCAGCTAAACAATAGCTTTGATTAACGAGCACAAAAGTTTCCAATAATGACAGGCAATAAATAAAATAAGAAAAAATGCTNAACCATGAAAATGGCGGACAACAAAGGAACATCAACAGACGGCACGTGCAAGGAATGCTGGATGAAACAGACCCTTTAAACTAGGGGTCCCGTGCCTGGATGCGGCATGTACAGTGGGCCTAAATACTTCCTGCCCACTCAACAAAAATAAAAAAATTAAAAAAATAAATAAATTACTGAAAAAAGCACTTTGTTGCCGAAAATGTAACCCTGTATAAGTAACAATATTAAACGTCAGACAAAAATATTATCCAATAAATAACCCCGTTACTAAAAATTATCTATTTTCTTCTTCAGTTTCATCGAAAACAAATAAATAACATGAAACTAATGACTAAAGGGTGGTCCACAATATAACTGTCTGGATATTCTTAAGCTATAAAAAAGTAAAATAGATATAACAAGACAAGCCAATATACAGCGACGAATCAACATATTCGCACTAGCTAAGCCATCAGCTAAACAATAGCTTTGATTAACGAGCACAAAAGTTTCCAATAATGACAGGCAATAAATAAAATAAGAAAAAATGCTGAACTTTTTAAGATAAATAACAACATTACCCTACGCATCATCAATATAATTTATTTTAATTTCCCAACTGAGGAAAAACTAGACACAATTAGCGCATGATTATAAGTATCATTTTTGATGTTTTATGAGACTAAAGTCGTTTGGAAAGGATATGACTTTCGATGAAATTGTGAGAACTTCTGTCAAGGCCTTGAAAACAAACACTGGGGCGTGTATCCTGTAATTTGGGAAGCCTGCATTAATGAGAATTTTTATTTGAAACAGTGTGAAATAAGGATGTAAGGGTTGATGTTAATTTGCCGTAATTTCAATATTAATTGCGAGGACTCTTCATTGGATTATTTCTATTGAAAAAACAATGAACACGATATTTAGTGACAGACTCTGACGCGTGGAAGGGAGAAGATTTCTATTTTGATAAAAATTCATTCATTAAGGACTAAAATGCTCAAAAATATTGATACACTTTTTAGTATAAGGAGCATGTTTGTAAGACGCGTGGAAGGGAAACGAATTCTATTTTGATAAAAATTCATTCATTAAGTACTAAAATGCTCAAAAATATTGATACATTTTTCAGTATAAGGAGCATGTTTGTAAGATGCTTATTTTTATGACGACAACACAACATAAGTTACACAAGTTCTTCCCTATATTCGTGGATATTTTCACCCATAAATGTTTTCACTGATTGTCAGAGGTGACTTAGGTAACTCAGGCACCCATGCAAGATGCCATGGCCCCGATAATGTCAAATATTTCAGGGTTGGTGAAGTGACCAAATAAGAAACTTTTAGCCTCATTTTGATACGAAATAAGAAACTCAAGCAGCTCTAGCATCAGTTGTGAACCAAGGTTTTGTAATAGATTGTGGATAGAAGCTGAAGAAGATGAGAAAACTCGAAGCATATAATGGTACTGATTATTTCGCAGTATGATAAAAGGGGGATGGGCTCGAGGATAATTTCTTTTTTACATTCCAATAAATATTTGCAAAACAAGTTTACTAGTTACGCTACTTACAAAATACTTAAAAAAAAAAAAAAAAAAAAAAAAATAGAAGCAGCCCTCCATAATGAAAAGAAGATGAGAAAACTCAAAATGGTACCGATTATTTCGCAATATGATAAAAGGGGGATGGGCTCGAGGATAATTTCTTTTTTACATTCCAATAAATATTTGCAAAACAACTTTACTAGTTACGCTACTTACAAAATACTTAACTACACAACAAGGTCAAGGTCAAGGTCAAGGTCAGATGCCACAAGATCAAGATACTATGACTATTCCGTGGCATAAAAAAACAAGATGACATACAGAGGACTAATCAAAGGAAAAACAACAAGACATGAAAAAACCAAGCAAAGAACACTACATTCTGTCTCAAATTAGACATCAGGTGAAAAATTGTCCGCGAATAACAACAGACAAGACGTTTGCTGAAGTTATGGGTGATTTTGCGCGATCGCAAATCTCACCTCAAATATAATTGATAACTACACAACAACAACAACAACAAATGTTGTTCGCAAAACAAACTTGTGCGTATCACAGACACGTTTGCCTAAAGATGGGAGAGCTTTTAGGCGTGACATCAGAAAGTAAAGAGCAACACAATTAAGGGGAGAATTCACCGAAGTAATCTAGTATCGGTTTAGTTCGACTCCGTGACGACATCAACGTCATTCAATGAGAGGATTACGCAGGTAACAGGTAGGTAGGTAGGTAAACTAGTTTCTCTCAACGATTATGTCATGTTCCATAGACTCTGTAAACCTCTCTCTGAATACGTTCTATCTAATACCCCTTTGTACTACCCTCCTCCCATAAATTTGAATTTCTCAATTCTGCCAATAATGGTTGTCTGAAGCTTGGAAAATTTAACTCAATTTTCAAACTAAACATGCAGTCTTATCATTTCCTAACGGTCGTTTGAAAATCGAATTTCCGCTCAGAACGCGGAAACTACGCACCTTTGGCGTCAATGCCTTTCAAAGAAAGGAAATATTTTACAAATACAATAATTTCATGAATCTTTAAACTTTCATTTCTTTCAACGTTTTCCTTAATGAAGCTTCCTGAATTTTTGAACAAATTGAAAGTTTTTCCTGCTGCTGAGGTCATTTAAAGAGCCATTGTCACCCAGGGTCCTTTGCGGGCACGCGGAAATTTCAGACCGTCTAAAGATCCAATTTGGTCAAGCGAATAATATGGATTCACATTACAGTAACAAGGACAGATCTTGTAAGACAATAGCATGAGTTGCTTTTGTTGACACATGAATTCAAGGCGATTAGCGATTGCAAAAAAAGGAAATTCTCTCAACCAGTAATTCAAAACAAGCAAAGCCGCAAAAGTTTCTCTGAAAGCCAGGTAGCTTGCACACTCGTTGTGCATTCCAGAATTGTTTTAAGAACAAATATGAGCATATATCGAAAGAAGAAGGATATATCTACTCATCTACCTCGGGCTTTAATTTCCTTTTTTCTATAATAGTGATATTATAGAGAAACGATATGAACAAGTTGTTGTATCATAAAAAGAAAAAAACCCCCACGGAAAGATCATAGGGAGAAAATTTGTTTAAAGCCAAGTTTGTATTAAATGTTTCAATAGGGTAGGCAATCTTTCTGATCATGGACTTTTTCTCTCTTTGACCTTATGTTTGAAGATCTTAGGCCTGAGGGCAGATTGTTCCATATTTAAGGTCCAATACGTGGACACGCATCATTTCCTGCGATTTTACACAAACTGAATATCTATCAAAATATTGGCAACAATATTCGATTAGATATTTCTCTAGGCCATCTTCTAGGTTCTCTAGAAAGAACACAAAAATTCAACCGTAAACATGGAACAGTATGACCGATAAGAAAACTAAATAGAGCCTCGCTTCCGAGCAAGAGAAATTAGTTCCCCGGACTCTGGTGAAAACAAGTCTTAATTTGTTTGATGCAGGTACAATTCGTGAAAGAGGATTTAAATCCAAAGAATTGAATATAACAATTCAAGCCGGTCTTTCATGTAAACACTGCAACTATTTTCATCTTTCTCTACTATTCCAATACGCTTGAACGGTAACAGAGATCATATGTTTGATCCGGGCACGTTTTGAAGTCCTTTTCAAGAAAGTGGCTTTCGTTCCCAAGAACTTAACAAGGTTTTAGTCAAGCCTGTCTGGGATATAAACACTGTAACTATTTCTTTTTCTACCGTTCCAACAAGATTCGATGGTAAACAGGATCACGTCTTTTATCTAGGCCCTTTTCCCAATCCCTTTATGAAATCAATTAATTCAAGTCTGTTCGTGGTATAAACACAGAAACTATCTTCCGTTTTTTACGATTCCAATAAGCTTCGACGGTAAACAGAGATCATATTTTGGTTAAATAATCACGTTACAAAGTTTTAACTCATTTTACGATGAGAAGGTTTAGTCAAAAGATGGACCCATGATAACAATCCGCCAATAATAAAACCGATTCATGGTCAAACCAATATTTGATATTCCCAAGCCGATCCCCAGTCAAAACCCATCACGAAGCGTGGATTGGCTCCATAAATCTAATTACATCTCAGATTTGCGCGCACTTCAAATGGACCTTTGTGCAACATCAACGGCCAGTATAAAGCCATTCACCATTAGCAGATTTGCCCTTCGTGTTTCAACGGCCAATACATTGCAGTGGGCCATTCATGTATCATGGGGCCCTTTTATGTAAGTTATTTGGGTGTAGTATTGCGGCGCTGATAGAAGATTGTTGCCCCCTTACTCCCTTATAAAGCAGCATGCTCCCTTCAAAATTGGACTTGACTTCCCAGATTTCCCAAAGATCTTTGTGCTCCTTGCTCCCTTTTTCCGTATTAGTCATATTCGTACTCTCTTGATTCCAGCCTGTTTTTGGCCCTACTTCTTTGCTCCCAAAAAACCCTATCAGAGCCTCCTCGGTCGGCAATAGGATTGGCAATAATGTCTCATTTCGAGTGACCTATTCTTTCAATCTTTCAAAGACAGTGAATGTGATGTTTCTTGAACTAACATCCAGTGGCGTGGTGGCAGGGGGGGCCGGGGGGGCCACGGCCCCACCAGTGAGACTTTTTGAGGGGGCGCCAAAACGATCCACAAGGAATTTGAAAAACTTTGCGATGACTGGACCTCTCCGTCGATACATGAAGAGGTTCAGGTCGATTGACACCGTACAAAGTTCACCGAGAAGATGTGAAAGAAACGAGAAAATTCTATGGTCGAGACCAGTCTCGGGTTTAAGGGAGCAAATGGGCGCAATTGCTCCCCTTCATGTGNTGTACTTGCTACGCAGAAAATTTAAATATTGTTTTCCTGAATCCAGAATCATTTTTTGATTTGAAAACTTTTCGATTCTGATGAAGATGATTTACATTATATGAGAAGAAAATATGCACCTAGCTAAACTAACAAACACGCAGTTTCATTATGATCTGCAAAGCAGCATTGCTAATGTTTGAGGCGCGTCTGAGGCCTTCTAATAAAATCAATGAAAATATGATTTTGACCAATCCCTTGGAGAAGGGGCGCCAAAAATGATCTGGCCACCCCAGTGGAAAACGGCCCACCACGCCACTGCTAACATCTGTTTCCCTTGAGAACATAGGGCTCAAATCTTTAAAAAGGTCAGTGTAAAATTCTATTACAGTTTCCTTTGAATTAAATGGTTTGGAAGGAACTGAGCGTTTTTTGCTGCAAATTTGCCTTGGAAATTTATTGATATCTTGATTAGTTTCAAAATGGCGGCGACATTTATTAAACTTGAGGCCATGACGTCATCAAATTTCTAAATCCTAAACCAGAAATGCTACATATTTCTGCTTGCCATCATATTATAGACCTTCATAAACTATGGTTTTCTTGAAAGTTATATAATGTTTCCTCCATTAGTTAATTTAGTCAATTTACGATGATTTAAAATTTTTTCAAAATTTTCCATGAATTTTTTCAAAAATAGTTAAATTGCCGCCATTTTGAGAAAAACCAGGATATCAAAAAATTTCCACGGCAGATTTACAGCAAAGTACCATAAGTTCCTTTCAAGCCATTCAATTCAAAGAAAAATGGAATCTAATTTCACACCGACCTTTTTAAAGATTTGAAGGATTTGAGCCCTATGCTTTATCAGAAACAGCTTGCTGGCAACATCATCCGTAACTTCTATATTGGAATAAATTTTCACATCTACGTTATCATGGGCACTAAAGAATATTGCAACTGATTTGGCCTGGATGCAACAACAAAGATGAAATGTCAACGCTAATCTTGCCGTATAGATGCGGACACAAGGATATCTGATACAGTTAAGCCCGAAATTATTCCTACCTATGCCAAATTTGGAGTATTTTCAATCGTTATATTTGCTAGCCAATTCACAAGATATCTCATTCCTTGAAATGTCTCTTGTAACACTTGTTTCAGCCTTTTATCACATTCTTACGAAACTTCAGCCACAGTAAAATAGAACGATGCAAAATACTCAGAATTTGGCATAGGTATGAATAATTTCGGGCTTAAATGTACATAAGGGCATGCTTTATACCCGAATGTAAGAGCAATGACATTTGAATTATTGATACAGATTTTCAGTGACTCTTGGTAAATAGTCATGAAAACCATTCTCTGCATTGCCATAAACAGGAATAAAATCTTAATGCTTTTATATGGGGGTTGATCTGGACAAAAAAGGCATATCCTTATCCCCATTCACATTGACACAGTTAAACCAGCTTTACTTAAACCAAGTTAAATTTCAACCAATAAAATAAAGTCGATTTGTAGGATTGACCTAACACGCAACATTTCATAACCTGGTTCGATTTAAGCGGGTTCAACTTGCCAGTATGAATAGGGTATTATATCTGCGTCGATACAAAGCATAAGTTCCAAATCTTTAACACGTCATAAGAAGGTGGGTGTAAAATTCTATGACCCATTTCTTCTAGTTGAATGGCTTGAAAGAAACTTTCGCTACTTACCTATAATTCTACCGTTGGGCTTTTCAGGAATATAGAATATTTTTCAAATAACAGCGTATTTTATATTCTAACTCATTTGATGATGTGACGTCATCAAATTTCTAAATCATTAACCAGAAGAGTGCTAGACTTTTGCTTCAAACCATATTGTAGACATTCATTAACTATGGTTTTCTTGAAAATTATAATTTCATGTTGCGTCAAACAGTTTAGAAATTACCATAGTTTTCAGTTTTTTGAAAAATTTTCTTGAATTCTTGAGAAAGAAGAAAAACACTCACAACCTGAAAGTATTGAAGCTTTCAAGAAAGTCCAACAGTAGAATTGTAGCAAAATAGCTAAGTTTCTTTGAAGTCATTCAGTTCATTGAAATAGTTCATTGAATTTTACAGCTACCCTTTTAAAGATTTGGAGCTTATGCTTAAAGTTCGATGATTTCCAAACCTTATTTTTGACTCAACCGGAAAGAAACGAAAATCAATCTAAAAGATTCTTACTTCGTGTATGCATTCATTCCAGTGACAAGAATTGTAATCTTTTTGTTTGGTAGAAGTCTTTCAGCTTGTTCTATGCATCCTAAAACTGTGTTCGATGAAATGGACATACCACCCTAAACGAGACAAAACCAAAAGTTAGTCAATGTAACCATTTAATACCGAGAACTATAACTTTAAACTATTTGGAAATACATTGTGCTGTTGGATGGTTAAAAAGACCTTCCAATGACTACAGTAAGAATATGCTCGAGTTAACTCTACAGTGCATCCACAAAACTGGTCAGTTTGATAAAAAATTTAGATAAATTCAAATCCAGTTATGCCACACTCAACCGTTAAGTCCACTTCCGTAAAATCCTCCTTCGTACACTGCCCTTTGCTTGCAGCAGTGAAGTGTTGCTGTGATGTAAGGGGCACATCAGCTCTTATTAATATCGTACACTAAAAACCTTTTGTTTTCAAATATCGTACGCTTTTTAAAGGTGTGATACACCCCTTAAGGTTAATTTTTACGTAGCTTTTGCTTTTTCGATCACAAAAGTATTTCAGTCTTTAGAAATTTCCAAACGTTGAAAATTTCTTGGGACATCCGATATAAGGTTCAGGAATTAAAATCTCACCATGCTTTGTGCTTCGACCATCTTTGAAAAGTTAGCTGCTTTGATTCTCATCAGAATTTGATTTTGTTCTTCGTAGTTGCTATTTTGTGTAATCTGCAATAAAAGAATACGCATTTCCCGAGTACAGGCCTCAAATCTTTCAAATCTTTAAAAAAGGTGGATGTAAAATTCTTTCATATTTGTTTTTGAATTGAATTGCTTGAAAGGAATTCAGGATACTCCCATGTAAATCTGCCGTGGAAGCTTGCTTGTATCTTAATTATTTCAAAATGGCAGCGTTTTTAGTTTTTTTGAAAGAATTCATGGAAAGTTTTGACAAAATTAAAATCATTGTAAATCCTAAACAAATTGACGAAAAATGATACAATCTTCAAGATAACTATAGTTTAAGAAGGTCTACGATATTGTACCAAGCAAAAATCTGCAACTCTTCTGGTTTCGGATTTAGAAACTTGATGACGTCACACCTTCAAATATAATAAATGCTGCCATTTTGAAACAAGCAAAGATATCAAAAGATTTCCACTGCAGATTTACGGCAAAGTACACTAAATTTCTTTCACGCCATTTAATTAAAAGAATTATGACATAGAATTTTACACCCACCTTTTTAAAGATTTGAGCCCTATGCTATCCTTCCGTGAAGAAACGCAGTTTTAAATTGGGTGCTTTGCTGTGTAATAGGTACTGAACTTAAAAAGTGCACAGCACNTGTTGACCAATCTGACACTTCTAACGGAAATCTCAGAAGTAAATTGAGCCCTATGCATTTCGGTATCAAACAGAATCATTTGAGTACAGCCGTTTCTTTGGTCTATGTTTTTTTGAAAGATAGCTGGGTATAAATTCAGTTGACATCCTTTGGTCATTATCAGTCCCTATAACTATGAACCGTGCCTGGCAAAAGAACTGTAAGTTTGACATGGCAGAATTTGTGTACATTTCTTTGTAGTCAGCATGGGAAGTGGGGAACAATTGCGCTCGTTTGTTGGGAAAGTTTCGTAAAAACTGAAACGTTATTTGCTGTTTCACAGGACGGAAATGAAAGAAAACAGATTTTTCTGTTTCGACCACTAGAAAAAGTAGTTTTGCCGTAAGATTCGATTTTAATCCAAATCTGTTCAAAAACAACGACAAAAACTTTTTCGAAACAATAAGGACCCTTTGTCTTAAATGCAAGACCCAATTGTATACATTTATTCCAGCCTTACAAATCATTGCTTCTGCAACAATTTTATCCACTTTTTATCGTCCTTCAAACAGTACTTCAAAGGACAGCGGTGGAAATAATGCAAGATTTGGCAAAATTAGCCAAATTGTTCAAAGATTTTTGCAACCATCATTGCAAAACTGAAAGGGGAAGTTAAACATAATTCATCCTGGGAGGTAAGAATACGCTAGGTTAATTTAATTTAAGTAAACAAGCTAAGCGAGCCATTAAAAAGATTCCAGACTTTGAGCAGACAGACCTTAATTCTAAAACTTTTAAAAACTCTTGCTCTTGAGAGGAAAATAATTATTCCGCTACTTATCCGTCACTAAATTCCTATTTAATCGTTATTTTCAACTTAAAGTATATTCTTGAGGTTTAAACTCCTATTTGTAAAATCAAAACATTCCTATTAAAGGCAAATTCCCGTAAACCATATTTCACAAAAGGCAGAATGTCTTCTTGATTCGTCATATAAGATTTGAAATAACCTAAAACCTCACTTCTTAAGGATAACTGGGGCGGTCCTGAAAACACCAGCCCACGCTCGGACCGCAAAATAACGCATGATTTGCAAAATGAATATAAGCAAAAGCATGCCTGCCGAGGTCAAAATAACTGGTCAATTCTCCTATACTAAATCAGCACTAAAACATTACCGGTACTCTTGTTAAATCACACCGGAGTAGCGGTGGTGTGCAAATCCTATTAGCATAGGGCAGGGCGTCCAAAAAAATTGCGCCCCAATTATGTGGCGGCTTTGGAGGAACTTTACGCTCTATTATTGTCCAGTTCTTGATACAGTCGGACAGGACAGGCTTCAACTTAGAACTTGGGACCTTATTTCAGTGACTGGTTACGCCGAAGTAAGTTTAGTTTTAATTCAACTAAACTTACTTTGGAGTAACCAGTTGAGGCTATGTTTCAGCGAGCCTGACAAGTGGTTACTGATTTATGGCACACAAAAGTCAAAAATATGGATTGCTTCAAACACAGCATTTTCTTTGCTCTCCAAAAACTGTTTGTCACCTACAGTTTTTTATCACCATGTCTACCCAGTTAGATCATCGCCACAGGGCTATGAGGCTAANAACTTGGGACCTTATTTCAGTGACTGGTTACGCCGAAGTAAGTTTAGTTTTAATTCAACTAAACTTACTTTGGAGTAACCAGTTGAGGCTATGTTTCAGCGAGCCTGACAAGTGGTTACTGATTTATGGCACACAAAAGTCAAAAATATGGATTGCTTCAAACACAGCATTTTCTTTGCTCTCCAAAAACTGTTTGTCACCTACAGTTTTTTATCACCATGTCTACCCAGTTAGATCATCGCCACAGGGCTATGAGGCTAACAGCCCAAATCATACCAACAACTATACTTTGTCCATCCAAAATTCACGCGCTGATGTAAACCTAAGATCCCAATCTCCAACCCATCGACTAAACATACTTCTTCAAAATTATTTGATAAGAAACCACCAATCGTTGCTTTGACGTCTTTCCTGAATTATTGGAGCAGTTGTATGGCCAGACGTAATCCAATGGTCAGACAAGTCCTAGCTGTCCCTACTTCTAACTTATCAACCTCCCATTAATTAAGTATTCGTAATGTCATAGCTAAAAGTGGAGTTGGCTGGAAGAAATTTTCTTCAACACACAAATGAGTTTTCCTATACCAAATCATCAAAAATTTACAAATTCAATCCTTTTTCGTAGAATAAGAATCAAGACCACAAACATGTTTTCGTTGCTATATCTATTCGAGAAATCCATTGATAAAGACAATTCGACATAATCAGTAAATCAGTGGCCTAAGGCCAAAATTAAGATTCAAATCATTTTCCCAGAACGTTTCAAATAATTCACGATTCGCGGTTCATTCCTCTTTTCTCACCATTATTTGATGGGCAAATGAGTTATTAGGTTCTGATGGCATTCGATTTTTGGAATGCGCAAGCCTGGCAAACGTTTGGAAAGCTAAAAAATTTGAAGACTCTGTCTGTATCTTTCAATCTGAACAAATCTAGAACCACAGTTCAGACCAACAGCCTTGTAAAATCATAAACTTCACAGCTTTTGAGCAAATAGCTCGAAAATGGTGAAGGTGAAGTTGCATTTTTAGCACCAAATGCTGGCATCGCTGAAGTAGTAGAGAAGACTTAATTGAGTTCGCAACCTCTTGCCATGACGCTCAAGTTGTGGGGTTCTACCTCAGATCCAACTATGTCCATCTGATTGTTCTTGCTGCAAAGTTAGAGGATCACATTACTGCGCCACAACACCTTCAACATGATAAACCGACAGAAAGATCAAGATGCCAAAATCTGACTTCAACGATTGGGCGCAAGAAAGTAAATTCCAAGTCATGTTGTTCTTTGCTTTCCACATGTATCGACCAAAAACTTTGGAAATTTTTTCTAAGTCCTTCATTAAAGTATTTTTACCACAGGGGGTCCAGGAATGTCAGTAAAGACTGTAGTTTGGTTTCTTTGGTTCCCTGTGATCCGGATTATGAAAACAACAGCTGTGTAATTTGATACAGATTACATCATCGTTGCGGTCGGCCTGCTATTGTTACAGTAGAATATAGTACAGTGGTCTTGTTTCTTTTCTCCTTTCTTACCGTTACGATGCGCAGGATTTGAAAAACCACGAGTTCAAACCGCAGCCAATGAGATAACAGCTCTCACATAACAAAAGTCTCTCTTCTGTAACAATAGCAACCGCCCGGAACGATGAAGTAATCTATATCAAATTACACATCTCTGTCGTTTTCATAATCCGGATCACAGGGAACCAAAGAAACCAAAACTACAGTCTTCACTAATACTCCTGGACCCCCTGTGGTTTTACCCTTCTTAAAGACCCATCGTCAACCATGATCAATTGTGCACCGAAGGAAAAGCATGACAAAGGGAATCTAGGCCAGGAACAAATGACGGAAAATATGAAAGTTGATCTCAGCATTCATTAACAAGGGGCCTTTAATGATCCTAGAATGTACTCACCTGCCCATTTTCTTGAGGGGCATACGTCACGCTATCTCTCATCCAGCCAATCGTCGAATTAACTGGCAGTTTCTTCACCTCATATTGAACACCCATGTTTTCTAAACCTTGCAAGATTCCAGCTCCTCCATCTGTCAATGCTTCAGTGTCGACTACAGCTGTGATGTGCTGCAAGAAAGGTGCGGTATACAAAAAGTTATGTTTGGTATACAAAAATTAAAGTGGCGTCGTCTGTTATGCCCGGTCACCCATTACGGCCGATTAGCAAGTATACTAGCTAGTTGGCTTTTTCGTTATACTTTTTGAGGACAAATTCAAATTTGCGACAACATTGACATAATGGGCGACACCACTGTAGTCATTTTCGTAGTTTTGTAACATTTGTCTTTACGTTAATTGTAGGTTTTAGGGTTGCTATGTATTTCCATGCTCCCTTTGCCGTTGTTTTGTAATGTTGTAATTGTTTGTTATTGTAAATTTTATGAGCATATATAAGGAGCTATGTTTTTGCCTGTGGTTTTTGCGCAAAGACTCAGCTGCTAATCTTGTGCTTTTAGATTGATTCCATTTCCTATGATTCCATTTCCTCCTCCACATTAGATAATTCTTATTCTGTGTATTTCAGTAAAACGTACAGGACATCCTATAAACTAGGCCAACTTCAAATTTATTAGAAATCTAAAAGAACAATAGCAAGGGAAGGGAACAAGAAGAGTCTACTTTTTGGCCAGGTTAAAACTTCCATCTACAGTTGCTCATGACTGAAAATGACAGAGCTTTTGATANCATTTTCGTAGTTTTGTAATATTTGTCTTTACGTTAATTGTAGGTTTTAGGGTTGCTATGTATTTCCATGCTCCCTTTGCTGTTGTTTTGTAATGTTGTAATTGTTTGTTATTGTAAATTTTATGAGCATATATAAGGAGTTATGTTTTTGCCTGTGGTTTTTGCGCAAAGACTCATTTCCGATAAGATAAGGCTCTTCGATGCACTTTATTTGGCTGTCCTTATTTGGATAGTCCTCCATGTGGTTTAGGTTGCATGCTCTACCTCTTAATTCACTATTCTTGAGTCAATGTGCGACCACTGCTACTAATCTTGTGCTTTTAGATTGATTCCATTTCCTATGATTCCATTTCCTCCTCCACATTAGATAATTCTTATTCTGTGTATTTCAGTAAAACGTACAGGACATCCTATAAACTAGGCCAACTTCAAATTTATTAGAAATCTAAAAGAACAATAGCAAGGGAAGGGAACAAGAAGAGTCTACTTTTTGGCCAGGTTAAAACTTCCATCTACAGTTGCTCATGACTGAAAATGACAGAGCTTTTGATAATTTAAATTTAGATAACTCCAGTCTAAATTGTTAAATGTAATCTGAGATTATGAATTTTTAAGCAGCTTACACAACAAGCCTGAAAAGGAAATAACTGCAAAAATTGAGATCAAAGCTCTGATTACTACCGGGTGAGTCAATAAAAAGGCCCGGCATTTGAAAAAATGCTGCTCTATCAATATCAAAGCAATAATATTGAAGACTGTCCTGTTTTATTCCCGATATGTCCAGTTAGGTTCAGTAATTTACCCGGCTTTAATCGGCCATTCCTTCCCGTTCATATGAGAGATTTTCTACAAAAAACCCCTTTCGAAAACCTGCAAAAACGAAGGAAAACGACAAACAAAATTCCCTTTGTTTTCCTTCTTAGCAATAATGACACTCACTGATGCATTTTGTCCTGTTGGGAGCATGGAATCCCTCTGAATACGTTATTTTTTTAGAAAGTCCCTTGTAAAATCTTAACGGAGCGACCGATTTCAGCCAGGAGAAATTCTAAAAGTTATTGAACATGTTAGTTATTCAACTAATTATTGCAAAATCTCATTGCTTATATATTCAGACAGCAGTAGCCTTTCAAACGCCGGCCCTTTTTTGACTCACTCGGTATAAAAAAGTGGATTTGAATTCTTAAGAGAATCTTTGTGAATTCTGAAGGAATTCTTCATGACACATGATGTTGAAGCACAGCGAAAACTTACCTTTAAACACTGATCCATTGAATCTGCCTTGGCTGTCATAGAGGCTGCCTGTGAAAAGGTTGTAAAGTAAATTTCTTGCCAGTCATGAGGTCTAAGCACAGGCTATGATGTGTCGATTTTTTGGGAAAGGATGACAATAATGGTAGAATTTCTTCCCATTAGTTGCTCAGTTCTCTAACCTGTATCTCTGCTGATCATTTTGAATGAACAAGATCAGTAAACACAACAAAGAAACAAATGTTTACTGATCTTGTTCACTCAAATTGATCAGCAGAGATGCAGATTAGAGATTTGGGCAACTAATGGGTAAGAAATTCTACAATTATTGTTCACTGCCCATGGTCTAACAAGATAGATTGATATTTTACAAATACCACAGGGTGTATAAAAAAGGCTACCAGTTGAAAAATTACAATTTATCAGGAACGTCAGGTTTGACAAAAACTAGATAGTGATTTTCTGAAAGCCTGACTCCTGTGTTTTCATTTGGTGTATAGTTTTGCAAAATAGGTCGCCAGGGAATTTGCAAGCAAGAGAAGGTAACCATGTAATTGGAATTATGCAGATAATCAGAAGTATGATATCAGGAGCAATACTTTAACGAAGCTAGCCAAACACAACAGAATTTACTCAAACACAGGTCATTTTGCTTACGTTTCAAAAGTATCAGGAATGCCAGGGCACATTTTCAGGGGGGCAAAATTGCACTGCAAAACAATAGGAAAATAACATATTTGGGCCATCTTTGAGAGGGCAGGAAGGGTGATTGCCCCACCATGTCCCGTCTCTGGCGTTCCTGAAAAACATTCAATTTGAAATGACCCATTTCAGAAATGTTTCATACAGTTATTTTCAAACCATCTGTAACTGTAGTTGGTTCCAAAAGATGATAAATGAATTTGTAGGAACTTTTTGTTATACCACTAAACTTGCATGCAAGCCTTTAAAAATGGCTCCATGATAATGTCAACTTGATGGTTGCCTGTAAAAATATTGCATCATTTATCATTTTATGCTACCGGAGATGTTGCATTATCATATGGAAGATGAGATGCAATATCAACGGAGCCCTACCTTCTTCAGCACTTTCTCCTGTTCTTGCTTTTTCTTCTTTGATTCCTTCTCGTCAAGCTTTCTTTGTTTTTCTTCCCTCTTTGCTGCTTCTTTTGATTGTTTTTCCATTTCTTTCGCTTGCCTTTTCAGTACTTTTTCTCTCTCTTTCTCTTCCTTACTTTTCCCCTTAGAACTTGAATCCTGTAATTTTGAAAGAATAATTCTTACTTCTGATTTCTGTATAACGAGAACCCATACTAAAATGGATTTATGGCTTTAATCATTATTTCTATGGAGGCAGCGACATAAGCTGTAAATATTTTACAAAGAAAGGTTGTCCAGTGAAGAATGGTTTCAGATAGTGGGAGGGTTTTTGGTGTGAACAAGGGGTAACTAAGTACCATATGATTGTGTTTTCTACTGTTTTTCTCATTTTCATGTTTGAAGTACATCTTAAAATTTGAAAAACTTTTGTGATTAAGATCAAGATTTGTATAACTTTTTATTTTTTATAATTGTACATAAAATTTGACTTGCTTAAATAGTATTCATTGTATCAGTTTTGCTGTTTTGTACCTGTACTTAAAGTACCAATAAAATAACTTTACTATGCACGTAGAATCAAGAGGGTCTTTTCGAAAAGAACCATGTCTTCCAAACAATGTTTTTGAAGACCTTCAACAGTATTTTTCATCAAATCTAAAGCAAAAAAAATCAAAACATACCTCAGCACTATTTTGAACATGATCTGAATCTCTTGCTGACTGTCCATCATATAACGCAGACAAATGATTATTTGACACAAGTTTACTTCTAACTGTCTCTGTGACATTTCTATGCATACCATACTTCTCAGCTCTTGACATGACAATTGGAAAGTCAGGATCCTCATCGCTAAGTTGATTGCTACATGTCTCTGATGAGAAAGCACTTTTTAATCTTCCAGACGAATGATTACTTGAAGCAAGTTCATTTCTAACTGTTTCCGTGACATTTCTATTCACACCATACTTCTCAGCTCTTGACATGACAATTGGAAAGTCAAGATCCTCATCGCTAACTTGATTGCTACATGTCTCTGATGAGGACGCACTTTTTAATCTTCCAGACAAATGATTGCTTGAAACAAGTTCATTTTTCTAACTGTTCCTGTGACATTTCTATTCATACCATACTTCTCAGCTCTTGGCATGACAATTGGAAAGTCAGGATCCTCATCGCTAAGTCGATCAGTACATGTCTCCAGTGAGGAAGCACCTTTTAATCTTCCTTTCATAGGAGAATTTGAAAGCCTCCGTTGGATCCTAGCACATTCTAAGAGGCTGACATTGTCATCAATATCACTCTCTTCGTCACTTTCAGTTTCACTTTTTGCTTCTCCATGGACAAGAGCTGTGTGTTTATTCAAACCTAAATATGAAAAAGTGGTCAAAGTTGTGTGTAAAATTATACATAAATTACACTGCAGAGTACGGCAGTTTCCAACAAGATCTTGGGTGCCAAACTGCTAACTTTGCTTGGTGCGTGGAAGATATTCCGCACGCAGTTATATCCTGATGCGCGCAGCCTCTTTTCATGCGCACATCTGTTTCGCTGATTGCCGATTTGAAGATGGGGCACATAAGCGCGCGCCAACTTTAGAAAAATTATCAAAAATGAGCGCCAATCTGGCAAAAATGCCCTCAGTCGGGCAAAAATTATGCTAAACAATTGACTTGTGTTGGGCAGCCCCCCTAAATTTTTTCTTCCCATACACTTATGATGGGGCATGACATGACGTACGCTTTCACATAGGCCATCTAGATGTTTAATGGGCGTTTAATCAAAGAAAAGAAGCAAGGAAAACAAAGTACATAATCTCTAATAATTAGGATTGCTCTTTCTTAACCCGTTGACTATGAATCATTTGGTTTAAAACTCTGAAATACTACTGTAGCCTAGTAATAGAAATTGAAGTCATTCAACCGTCCTTCGAAAGAGCATCCATGTGCGCAGTTATCATTTGTGAAAAATCTTCCGCGTCCACTTTGCAAAGTTAGCACTGGCTTGGGTGTGCAAGAGCAAAATATGAAATGTGCAATTGTGCACTATTATCTATCTATTTAAGTGTGCCTTTCAATTTTGCATATGAATTCTGAGTTTGTTTTTGTAAGGAAGTCTGACAAAAAAGATAACAATTGATGTGAAAAACACCTACCAACTCAAAGGCTTTTCTGTCCCTTATTTGGGCAGAAACAGCTTAGGCCTAAACACCCTAAATTTGACCCCATGCAATTGGAAATTCATAGACTTATTACTCAATTTCATTCATTCAATCTATATTCAATTCATAAAACTTTATTAAAGCCATTCAAAATCTATATCGATAATACCTTTTTCTTTGTAAGTGGTACTGTGATCTGTTTTTCCAAGGGCTGAATTTATCCTCGCCATGAGGGACAAATATGGCCTATTATTGTTAGGCCCATCATCTTCGCTTTTTGTTGCCATTTTTCAGGAGACATTCATTCATCCACTTTTCATTATTGCCATAATTTCTCAGTACGAGAAAGGATCAGAATAAGTAAAATGCTTATCTGCACTATAAGAATGGCCAAATGATAAGCTTGGAAACAAATAAACGGACAGAACTTACTTTCAAACTCTTCACACGACTTTTTTGCTTTTTTGTCCGCTTTCTAACTGTCATTATTCGATTGCCTCGTAATGGCGTTTCGCGCCAAAAACATATTGTTGTTGTTGCTCCCAAGCTCCCAAGACAAGCTGGCACGAATGGCAGGAACCAGAGGCATGAATGGAACACAGGCTAAGCTGAGGGCATTGGCATCCCCAGGGCAGGGCATCTTATGGGTTTTAGGGGACCTTGTCCTTTATAAGCTGAGACAAGGGGAAATTAGTCAAAATATTCCAAGAACAAGACAAATCGATCAATTTTTTCAAAAAATCTTTTAAAATTGTACTTGCAACCTC
>REGL01001358.1:41541-52700 GCA_004194395.1 Aurelia aurita complex sp. Pacific
GCAACCGTACCATAAGCTTACGTAACTCTGGTAAAATTAACAAAACCAGCCATTTTCAAGCAAAAGATTCGCCAGAAGTCGGGCCAAGTCCGCGTAAACAATATAGTCTTACTTAGTTTTGGTGGTTTTGGGAATCCCTATCATCAATTCCTCTCTCACCCCAAAGCTTACGAAAATACCCATTACTTCTACATGATCTCGCAAATTTTTCTTTGTAGTTTTCAACCGAAGAGAAGGATAATTTCAGAATAACAGATGGTACTAGAAGACAGAAGACAAATTTCTCATGAATATTCTGAGCCGTATTCATGGTGTTATCATTTAATATCGAGCATATGTCAATACAGCATTTTGACAATAACAAGAATGGTTATTCCGTCACGATGAAAATTTAAATAAAAACTCATGTCCAAATCCCGGGGGGGTCACTACCATATGTACCAGTACGGGATGTGCCATTTTTTGGGGTACCTTTTTTCAGGCTGAAAATAAATTTTAGGGTGTCATTTTTGGTAACATCACAAATGAACATAAATTTTAAGGTGTCATTTTGGAAGAAAAATACTTGAGGGTATTGAATTTAATCTGATTTCAGGTACTTGGTTAGAATTTCGAATTTTGGTCACAATTTTAGGGTATCTTTTTTGAAAGGCCCGTAAATTTTGGGGTATGGTTTTTGAAAAATTCATAAATTTTAGGGTATGATTTTACTATTGAAAATGGCACACCCCCGTCATCCGCCTATTGAAGTGACCCCCCCCCCGAATAATCGAACAAATTTAGTTTTCCAATACGTGTCAAAAGTATCGAAACTGTGATAACAAGAGACTACAAATAGATGATGTGGGGGAAGGGTTAGGGTGTTAGGGTTATTCTATGATGCAGATCATTGCAGTAGCTTGTAAAGGTCTGTTACCAGACTGGAATTAGATCCAAACTTTTATTATGACACTGTCTCATTGCAAAAATGTAGCTCTTCTTTACAATTACTTAATGACAAAATTCAGAAAATCTCGACTTGCTACAAGGCTGTGTTCTTTCCAACTTGGGGCTGAACTGTTGATTTTGCAATGACCTAAAGTTACAAAGATTTTAGCACCTTGGAATCTCTCTCAAATATTTCCAAGGTTGTCTTATTCCCAAAATCCAGTTTGTCTGAAATCTACAGACTATAGGTTACTCTTCTCGTTTATGTTATTATGGTACTCTTTCAAAGTTCTGACTATCATTCATCAAGAGTTTGTTTTCCTTCTAGAAAGTAGCCCTTTTGAAACGAAACAATTTCAATTGACGTAGAGATACCGATGGTTTTCTACTCAACGAAGTTAATTTGTACCTAAAGACGGAAATCCCTTCCCAGAAAAATGCATGTGGCCGGTAAGTTTCCCTTTGTAACAGATAGACCAAATTCATCAAAGATAAGAAACTAGAGCTCTGACCCCGGCCTGTCTGTTTACATGTCAGATTGTTGCTATGATACTAAGATACACTTCACAAAATCAAAATGGCGGCTTCTGGTGGAAGCCTGACAAAATGTGAATAGCTAAAGTGCATTTTGACTTCGATGAATGCAAACTCGACCAAAACTTTAGCATAAAAGGTCGACTGGTTGTGACGGTAACTTCAAAATAAAACTTTTTGAGAAAAACAAACTCACTGAAGACCTATTTACGTTCTCTCCACCTCGCTATCAAATCCAAAGCTAAATGAAAAAGCAGTTGTACCAACAATCCTTTGTAGGCACGCTCCAATTTCAGACGTGGTCTGAAAATCAAATTTTAGAAGAAGTAAAGAAAGTCAAACTTGGTTTTCCGTTCAAGGATCCATGTTTTTCGCTTAGGCCCAATCTGATTTTCTGACAGTCCGAAATTGTAGCGTGCTCGCAAAGGACTCTGGGTGACAATGGCTCGTTAAGTCATGCTAAAAGGTTTAAAACCTTGTCAATGCTAGGTTAATTCACAGAATGAATTATCTGAATGCAGAAAGCAAGCGGTATTATTCGAATCAGTATGACTCACTCATTAATAAATCAATGAAAATAGAACTTGTGGTCTCGTTCGATCCTGCTGATGAATTAATGATAATTTTCCTGTGAGCCGAGGTAAATGGAAAGCACCGTTCAATTGATTTTTAGGGCAAATTTGACTTGGTTTGCATGAGGTATTTATAATTCGTGTGTGAAAGAGATCAAAACATGATGTGTACTGTCGTGAACAATAGACGATTCATTTAATGTTTGAAAATAATTTTTGACAACAGGTAGAAAATGACAGGCCTTTACCAGTTGCAAAAACGTAATGTGGNACTTCGATGAATGCAAACTCGACCAAAACTTTAGCATAAAAGGTCGACTGGTTGTGACGGTAACTTCAAAATAAAACTTTTTGAGAAAAACAAACTCACTGAAGACCTATTTACGTTCTCTCCACCTCGCTATCAAATCCAAAGCTAAATGAAAAAGCAGTTGTCACCAACAATCCTTTGTAGGCACGCTCCAATTTTTAGACGTGGTCTGAAAATCAAATTTGGCCTAAGCAGAGAATGTGGATCAGCATTGCAGCAGTTGAACTGATAGAAAAGTGAAAAAGTCAAACTTGTTCTTCCGTTCAAGGATCCACGTTTTTCGCTTAGGCCCAATCTGATTTTCTGACAGTCCAAAATTGTAGCGTGCTCGCAAAGGACTCTGGGTGACAATGGCTCGTTAAGTCATGCTAAAAGGTTTAAAACCTTGTCAATGCTAGGTTAATTCACAGAATGAATTATCTGAATGCAGAAAGCAAGCGGTATTATTCGAATCAGTATGACTCACTCATTAATAAATCAATGAAAATAGAACTTGTGGTCTCGTTCGATCCTGCTGATGAATTAATGATAATTTTCCTGTGAGCCGAGGTAAATGGAAAGCACCGTTCAATTGATTTTTAGGGCAAATTTGACTTGGTTTGCATGAGGTATTTATAATTCGTGTGTGAAAGAGATCAAAACATGATGTGTACTGTCGTGAACAATAGACGATTCATTTAATGTTTGAAAATAATTTTTGACAACAGGTAGAAAATGATAGGCCTTTACCAGTTGCAAAAACGTAATGTGGATTTGCAAAATCAGGTGACTGATCCATAATTAATTGTAAAACAACAATGGGGGTCCCTTTTCCTGACCTCGAAGGTCAAGACCTTTCAGTGACCCTGAGCCAAACTGCTGGAAGGATGAAAACATTCTGAAACTAGGCCTTCTTTTTAGACCAACAAAAAGCCTCGTTTTCTGAAAACAAATGTTCCTTCAGCATAAATCGCTTCCTTCTTTCTTAGCTAGGAGAAATCAACCGATATGAAATCACAATTAAAATGGTAAACAGATTCATAAAAGATTCTGTTATCTGAATTTGAGATTTATCAAAAGTCGTTAAATATACAACCGCTTGCTCTCAACATACGATTCGTCTGAACTCTCCATTCTATGGAGATTCTCGCGAAAACTTCGGACGTCCTGCGTCAAATATAAACTTCTATAAAATTGCGATTTCGATATCTAAACCCTTGCGAAGTTAACACATTTTCTCAAAACATTGCAACACAGACAGACCGCTCATAGTCCTTGCAAAATTTTTAATCAGTATGCTTTGAAGTTAGTCTGAAAAGCACGAGTTTTTACCATTGTCAATAGTTTGTCAAGCTTTGAAAACATGAGCAGTTTTTGGCAGCCAAACATACCAGCATGACCAAGTTGGAAAAATTTACAAAACACAGGCACCCAAGTAGGGCAAGGAGTGTGGTAAACAATGGACTATCAATCGAGCAGCCTCGCAAGACTTGATCTCCTCGTACGCTTATGTTATAGACACTATTTTGTCGTGGTGCGACTGGAAGCTCTGACAAGTTTTAATTCTGAATATAGGCGGTAAATTTGATGCGGTATTCCACCTACGCCCCATTCAGACAAGTGTTTCATGATACATATATTCATGAATTCATCCATCGATCTATTAGCTGGATTATGCTAGGAAATTTGCTTCCCTATGCAAAATTCGCATATCTCTGCCAAATGATGTCATCTCGAGAAAATGTGTTAGCTAGCTTTCGTTCAATTATTGAATTGGTAGATAAATATGTATTCCTGTATTTGCATAAAATCACTTTGAAACTCTGCAAAACTGTGAACTTGTTTCAACTTTGTTGATGGCAAGAAAAAAAGCAAATATTTTTGCTTCAGGGCAAATAAAACAACAGCATCCAAAAGACCACGGTTGAATCAGTGTAGGTGTATCACCGGCCGCTGAAAAGATTATACAATTGTTCAAAACATTTTACAGTATTTTCTGCATTTATTAAGCTGTAAATGTGTTGAATGACTGAAGCTTTATGAGAGAGTATTATTGAATTTTGCGCCATCCCAAAGTTGAAACAAGGCCNAGGCCTTCTTTTTAGACCAACAAAAAGCCTCGTTTTCTGAAAACAAATGTTCCTTCAGCATAAATCGCTTCCTTCTTTCTTAGCTAGGAGAAATCAACCGATATGAAATCACAATTAAAATGGTAAACAGATTCATAAAAGATTCTGTTATCTGAATTTGAGATTTATCAAAAGTCGTTAAATATACAACCGCTTGCTCTCAACATACGATTCGTCTGAACTCTCCATTCTATGGAGATTCTCGCGAAAACTTCGGACGTCCTGCGTCAAATATAAACTTCTATAAAATTGCGATTTCGATATCTAAACCCTTGCGAAGTTAACACATTTTCTCAAAACATTGCAACACAGACAGACCGCTCATAGTCCTTGCAAAATTTTTAATCAGTATGCTTTGAAGTTAGTCTGAAAAGCACGAGTTTTTACCATTGTCAATAGTTTGTCAAGCTTTGAAAACATGAGCAGTTTTTGGCAGCCAAACATACCAGCATGACCAAGTTGGAAAAATTTACAAAACACAGGCACCCAAGTAGGGCAAGGAGTGTGGTAAACAATGGACTATCAATCGAGCAGCCTCGCAAGACTTGATCTCCTCGTACGCTTATGTTATAGACACTATTTTGTCGTGGTGCGACTGGAAGCTCTGACAAGTTTTAATTCTGAATATAGGCGGTAAATTTGATGCGGTATTCCACCTACGCCCCATTCAGACAAGTGTTTCATGATACATATATTCATGAATTCATCCATCGATCTATTAGCTGGATTATGCTAGGAAATTTGCTTCCCTATGCAAAATTCGCATATCTCTGCCAAATGATGTCATCTCGAGAAAATGTGTTAGCTAGCTTTCGTTCAATTATTGAATTGGTAGATAAATATGTATTCCTGTATTTGCATAAAATCACTTTGAAACTCTGCAAAACTGTGAACTTGTTTCAACTTTGTTGATGGCAAGAAAAAAAGCAAATATTTTTGCTTCAGGGCAAATAAAACAACAGCATCCAAAAGACCACGGTTGAATCAGTGTAGGTGTATCACCGGCCGCTGAAAAGATTATACAATTGTTCAAAACATTTTACAGTATTTTCTGCATTTATTAAGCTGTAAATGTGTTGAATGACTGAAGCTTTATGAGAGAGTATTATTGAATTTTGCGCCATCCCAAAGTTGAAACAAGGCCAAAGTCTCGCAGCCCAAAGATCGTGTATTATTAGCGTACTTACTCAAAAGTAAGTACTTGTCAAATCTAATTTTGAACCAAAGTTAAGTCTCATCTACACATTATTAAATCTATCTAACAGCGTGATAATAAAGAACTGAGAGTCTCCGCATCTAAAAAGTCCTCTGCTAGCATCCAACTTACCAGATCGGCAAAGTCCGGAGTTTGTTCGACAGTAGAGTACGATTGTCCGAAGTTATTGTTTACAGCGGGAAAGTTCTGTTGATTTGACGAGTAAACATTACTGGTCTGTTGCTGACAAGTTGAAAGTTGTTGATACCTTTCATAGCCAGGGTATTGGTCGAGTTGATGAAGGGTTGGGAAATTCTGGTACTGTTGTTTTTGGCATTGCTGCTTTTGGTACATGGGGTACGGTTGTCGGTAGTTCCAACATTGTGGTTTCTGTGGCGTGCGTTGATTTCGCGTTCGCAGTGCACAACTTGGGTAATATTCATCACTTTCTCCGACGCTGTCCGATCGTCCAACTTTCATTGGGTAGTCCAAGAAGGGCGCTTCACCACTGGAGTCAAAACTTCGCTTTCGTGCTCTTTTCTGTGGGTTAATTGCAAAGAAGCGTGGTGACATTGAGGGAACTTCTTGATCGCTCATGGATGATACACAGCTAGGACTTGGGCTTGGTATGGGGCTCATCATCGGAGTTGCAGGTGAGTTGAAGCTTGGTGACAGCAGTCTTTGGTGAAGTTCTGGTTTCTCATCATTGTCAACTTTACCAAGCATATCTTTCAGCTCTCGTGAAGCATTCGAGACAAAATTCAGCAGTTGATCGGCTGATGAAGCCTCGTTGTTTTCTGGAGTGCGTTGCTCTCGTAAATCTGCCATAATTCTATCCATGTTTTGAAAAAGCAGTTTGTCGAAGTTGGTGTACTTGATAAATCTTCAAGGTTGTCGTAGATAAATGCAGTGAGGTTGAATCTTCAAAGATTGAAGAATTGTCAAAATATTTTAGCAAGAACTGCTTCGTCGTCTCTTCACGTCGTCCAAAGTTTCGCTTACGAATTCACTGCCGATGGAATGCTGTGTCGTGCTTATTATATCTTCAGCGGGTCGTAGCTATTCATATGCTAATAACTCGTCCTACCAATTACAAAGAAATGTTTCCTGCCTCACTTCACAGCTTTGTTTACTCATTCTTTAACGACATTCTTACGAGCAATGACGCGTTCACCCAATAATCCTATCTTTATCACTGATATATAAAGCGTTCTCGGTTTCAACGACAATACGAAGTCAGCCGAGTATGAACGGTTGTCTTTCCCACGGTTTGAAAACAGCAAACAACTGGGTTCTTTTCCCGTGTTGTATTCCAAACCGCAGTTTCTTCAAATATTCATGAGGGACTGCTTTTAAAGAACATTCTATATCTGCACATATGGTGCTCTATCTTCTAGGAAACAACACTTTCGTTTGCCATTAGGCCCCCATTATGATGGCCAATTTCTTTCCGAACTATAGGCCTCGTACGAAGCCCTATTTCATTTCCGCTGTGATTCCTAAAGAGTCAAAGTTTTCTCCAAAAACTAGGGTACAAGCAAGTTCTAAGCTCAAGTAATCATAACTTGTCAATCAACTTTAAAGGCGCTGAAGTCATGGGGTCAAAAGCAAAATTGCTCATCGTACTTTTAAATCGCTGCATCCCGAGAATTCTCGGTGTTTTGCATGCTGTTTGCAAGCAATGGCGGCAGGCGGCATCATTTTCGCACGATGTCGTAGATTTTCGCTCAAAAGAGAGGCAGTGCAAGCATAGTAAGGAATGGCACCATGCTGCCGCTCGTATAAGCGAATCCAGGCAATTTTGGGTATCCCATTGCTTCAGTTCAGTATGAAAGTTATTTTAGACAGTTGGCCTGCCCAAAGAATTCCACTGCCTACTATTGAAAGATTTTGTGGCAATTGCAAAGTTTGCAAAGTTTGCAAAGTTTGTTCTTAGTTCCTTGAAGCTGGAGAGGCAAAATCTTCAACAAGCTGTTGTGGTTTTGCATTCAAAACGAAGTTTTACCTGCAAACTTTCAACTTTTCAAATTCAAGTTTGCAAAAAAAAGCCTCATATCTTCCGAGACTTAGTGGAGGCAAATTTTCGTTAGGGAATCTAAATGGGTCCACCTCTTTCATATCAAAATATTAAATCAAACATTTTAAATGAAAATCAAAATAATTGAACCAACAAATAAAAGCTATGTATGCACTACCAGCACAATATGGCAAGATACTGTCAATTGCATTCATTATTGGCTAAAATAATAATAAGAAATTCATAGCAATTCCTTATGCAGCCGTGCTTTACCAGGCTGTACGAAAATTGTGAGGTTTGTGGAAAGAAATCAACAAGCACCTCATCAGTCATGCTGCACTACAGACCGGTTTCACCAGATTACAACTTCACTAATCACTTGTTTGTAAGAAAGTAAAGTCCCAGTATGGTATGCTGCCTGCAGGCTTATCAATATATGAAAAGATATAGAGTACAATCTTATTTCTCACTGGGCCTAAATAAGCATGTGCTTCAGCAAACTTACTTTGCAACAATTACCTGCAAGTTACTGCACACATTCTCCAATTGCATTGCAAATGAATTTGACACCAGATACCAAGAAAGCATGTAAAGTTTATTTCTAAATATTTACACAGGAGTTTCGTTCTTTATATCAACCAAAACCGAGGCACAGATTTGTACTTATATCTGATGATCATGAAAGAGACATTAGGTGGAAATAGCTGCAAACGTACATAAGATTACATTTTGAATATTACAAAATTACATATCACCTAGAATCAGATAATATGGGCTGTCAGTACTGCCGAGGGCCAAAAATATCTCTGAACCAAATTGTGCAACAAAACTTTAAAATACTGGGAAAATTCCGATGAAAACACTACAAACACTGCAAGGTATGAAGACATTGACAAGGCCAAAAATTAAATTTTCAAGGGAGTCTGGTTCGAGCTGCATAAACAGAAGACCCTTATTCACTTTTGCTGATTTACAGATTGGTGATTACTGCTGATTCATATAGTGATTCGTAGATATTACAATCATTGATTTCAATTTACTGTGTGTCTTGTTTGCTTTGCAGATCAGACGATTCTCGTGTGAGAATTTCGCTCATGAAAAACGAAAAACAAATGTCCAGAAATATGCAATCTATAGAAACATAACTGGACAGAGGAACAATTTGGTGAAGAGAATGGAGAAGAATAATTGTTTGTTTACTTTTAATTCATTTACCCTTGTGTTTGTTTATATTTACAAGAAACCGTTGGTGACTATGATGTCAATAAAAACAATCAACAGCAGTTTAGAATACCCATCGTGCGTCACAAAATAAACAATCATTTTCTTGGCGTCACAAAAGATGATTAAACAAAATCAGATTTTACTTTTTGATTGTCTCTTTCAAAATCCTTACAATCGAGGAAAGATAAGAATATTAGAAATCTGAGGCCTACTGCCGCCTGCACGTGATGTAAGATGGTATGAGCACCAAATGACCCACTGGCCGATCTCTCAAACCTTTTCCAAGGCAAAATAATTTCAGGAACTTCTCACATCACAAATACAGGCAGTTTTTTCCCGTTTCGATAGCAAGATTCGAGGTTTTTGACGGGTTGTTTTTGACATGTCTCACACCACTCTCGTACACAAACAAATTTGCTAACATAGTTAGTTGACAAAGATAAATTATGAATAGCTAACTCAAGAGCTGCATATGCAAATCTCAAATTAGCCTATTGAAGTTCATGATTTTCAACACGCGGATGGATATTGTCTACCCAGAAGAACAGTAGCCTGCATATGCATTTTCTTTGCCCTATTCACAGAATACCTCCACTTGGCTCTAGCATCGTTCATCTGCCCTTCAAAAACTTTGCCAGACTTGTTCAAAGTCTCGCTTGTTTGTCATGCGAAAAGGCTTATGTCACTCCCTTTGATTCATATTTTCTGCTGACACGCTTAGTCACTTTCTTGCTAAAACAGTTGATAAAACCCCTATGACGTACTACATGTAAGCCCCCTGCATGCAGCAGGGACCGCGCAGCCATTGGGCTAGGGGGGGCTAAAGCCCCCCCCACTTTTTTCAGAGATTTCAATTTGTTTCATTCAAATAAATCAATGGTAACGAAGAAAAACCACTCACACACAAATTTATGTGTCAACCAGGCAACCGTGGTATATTTAGTATAATGTAAAACATGATATGCTGCATCTGCTGAGAGATCTTTGTCAATGGCTAGACGCCTCAAAACCTGGCTTCGTTCAAACATGAAGCAAGCAAGATTCAACCGAGCTAGCGATATCGAACTTTCATAAACAACGAGTAGACACGATGTCCCTCTTGTCCCTCTTGAAAATTGCTAACGATTTCGTTAAAAATGACTAAGCATCGCAACTTTGGAAAGTTTGCTCTGACAGATTTTAAGTAGTAATTTTTTTTTTCAGAAGAAACTTTCGCTGGATGTCTCTTTTCATAATAATTAAATCTTTTCTGAACCGAACTATATATAAATATGGACGTAAAGAGGCAAGTCTTCTTTGAAAGGGGCGTTTTCCGACGTTCTGAAGGGCGTGGTCTCAAAAAATTTTCCACCCCCATTACGGCTCGCTTCGCTCGCCGCTCAGCCCCCCCACTTTGAAACCGCTGCGCGGTCCCTGGCATGCAGGCCCCTGCACACCTTTTTAATTTTATAAGAAAGAGAAAATGCATGAGTATGACTGAAGTGAATGAATTACAAAAAAGTAGGTGAGCCTGCAAGATTTCCGATGCAGCATTGATCAGTTATCATGAGGCATTCGCTCCAGTTCGTGTCAGATTTTAAGCTCCAGGAGGATCTTGATTTTGGTTCATCCCCAGTTCATCATCAACCTAACCTAGTTACTAGGTGACCTTGTGTTGAAACACGTGATGACGTGAGCAGCACATAGCCTTTTTCTTGCATGAATCACGAAGAATCCATCATCATTTTCTTTGTTTAAAGTTAAAAGTGAACTGGAAGTGAAAGCAAGCATTGTTCACTGCTGTGAAAATACTGCCATTTGTAAACATAGTGACCTGCAAGCTGGATAATGTACCCATGCAAAGAAGATATACTAACTATTCTAAGAGATGTTTGCATCTCACACTTTTTTGCATGAAACAGACACAGAATTTTTCCTCGGATTTTGGTAGTTAGTGTGGAAACGTCAATCCACCTGCTGCTAATACCACACCAGTGCAGGAATAACACAGAGACTAGGCTTGTTCTAAATAGAGGACTGTATCATTCTAACTTCGACAAATCCGTTCTCAACTGACACGTATGGCCGCTCACGGCCCGATCTAGCTCAAAAGAGATAGAGTAAACAACTGCACGCCCCTATAACATAGTCGTGCCAAAAACACATACGCAAGCGGTCACATGCATCTACAATGAACCAATAAGCGTTTTAATTACGTAAAAAAAAAAAAAAAAAAAAAAAAAAAAAAAAAAAAAAAAAAAAAAAAAAAAAAAAAAAAAAAAAAAAAAAAAAA
>REGL01001359.1:3412-16729 GCA_004194395.1 Aurelia aurita complex sp. Pacific
AAGTAAGAATTTTGAAACCATTTTGGACAACTCTACAAATAGAACGGCTGGTGTATTCTGCATAACGCAGGCTGCATAATGCACGTTGCAGGTTGCATAAAGCAGGTTACAGGTTATCATTTATCGCCCAGGGCTGTATGGCCGTAGTAAGTAAGAATTTTGAAACCATTTTGGACAACTCTATAAATAGAATGCTATTGTATTGCAATCTCCTGATCAAACCAAAGATGATAAAATTTGTAATAGACCTTTTAGCTATTCTGAAAAGAATCAGAATCGAACGCTATTTTGCTACATTTTGTAGAATTTTCGAATGTGCACAATAGTGATAGAAGCTCTATCGCCACTCGATCGAATGTCGCATATAAAAATGTATAAAAATAACGTTCGATCCAGGCTCTTTTGTAGAATAGCTAAAAGGTCTATTGCTATTCTTGCCATTTACGTCTCGTTCAATTCCAACCCTCTCAAAATATATTCCCGGCCCCGGGCATTTGATTTGACCGTAAATGTCCCCCGGCCCCTGGGCATTTGAGCAAGGAATTTTTGTTGACCATTGTCTACCTGGGGGGGGGGTGGTCAGGGTAAGAATTGAACAAGACATTATACCTTCAAATCAATGCTGGAAAGCATCTGTGAAATCTTGAAGAAATTATCCTTTAGAAATATCTTTGAATGTTTCATTTTTCATTCTTATAGCCTCCAAAGCTGGATTGACCGAGTTTAATGAGCAGCCAACAAGTGCTGATTCATCAGACAAGCCAAGACCAAAGAGTACCAAGCTTGTCAATTATACTCCAATTCCTGAAGTAGATGTCTTCATCCATTTGCTGGTTCTATTGTATAATTTAGATTTAAAGAATTTTGAAAAGGTAATATTTCGATGTCATGTTTTATTGTAACACAAAGCAAGCTCACTGTTATACACGCTCCTTATGCGTCAGATTTCGCAAAATTACTACGTATAGAAACTACTATAATATCAATCGTGAAAACAAGCGTTTTGAAGTTGGTTTAAGAATAACAGGGGGTTAAGCAAAATAAACAAATTTATGACACAAGGACAGACAAAGTCAAATTAGAAGGACGCTGCGGAGGAGCGTGCACTGTTATATGTATTTCAATAAAAATATGTTCGTTGCGTGTGGTACTGTAGCAATTAAATGATAACATTATAACTAAATGATTCCAGTGCCAAAAATACATTAGATGTTTGAGCATCTAATCTATCTTTGGTACTTGAATCATTTATTCATAACATTATCAACTTTTATATGCCCTGGTAGAGAATGATACAGGAGTTGAGGATATCTTGTCATCTTTGGTTCCTTGTATCGTGATCCAGTTCATTAATTGAGAACAACCTCAATTGATATGTTCAGTTTAAGGTTTGACAATTCAATGGATGATTATGGCAGGGATGGTGGCAAGGAACTTTTTACCAAGATGCAATGCATTCTTTATTCGAATCACTATAGAATTGCTAAGGATTTGTAATTGGAACCCGATACATCTCAGTAGAATGTTCCTCGCCTCCATCTTTAACATAACAATATATTCTTTAAAACAGTCGAGTTCAGTTTAGAATTTGACAACATAGCAAAATCCTTCAAACAAATGATGATTAACTAAAATTATAACCAGTTAGGAGCTCTCTTCTCTCAGTAGATAGACTAAAAATTTAAGCAGTTGCTGTTGTTGCAAAGTTGTGATATTGATGATACATGTTTATTGTGGGTGACCAACGTTGATCGGTAGTAGATGGCAATTTTTTACAGATAGGAGATATTAATTTTTTCATATAATCAAAGAAAATGCTACAATACATATTACAACCTACACTGCTTACAAGAATTGCTCTACAATATACCACCTTATTGCAATCCAGCTAAAGGAAGAAAACAAAACACCGCAAAAAGCTGCGACATTTTGCATCTTCCCCCGCCAGCCGGACCACAGTGCACTGTGCACCTGCCATCTAATATGCAACAGACTTAAAAATGAAAGAGACAAATAATGGACGGGGACTTTTTGGTTACGTAATGTACATATATAGTTTAAATCGACCTTAAGCAAACCGACCAGATGTTAATAGTTGGCACGAAGGTAATACTTCTCATCTTACCAGAGAAACGTCTGACTTTACGTTCCTTTATGAAGATAAATATAAATTTTAGCTTTTCCACAAAAGAGTCTGGATCGAGCGATGTTTGTATACATTTTTATTTTAATGGGTTGATCAAGTGGGGTAAGTAGCTTCTATCACTTTTGTGATCATTCGAAAACTCTACAACATGAACATGTACAGAAGTATCGTTCGATTCAGACTCTTTTAGAATAGCTGAAAGGTCTATCCCACTTTCTTGCTACCGGGTGAGTCAGAAAAAAGAATCCCCGCTTGGAAGGCCACTGCTTCATGAATATCAAAGCAATAATATTGAAAACTGTCTTGTTTTATTGCCAATATGTTCCATCTCCTTGCATCTTCAAAGTTACTCCGGCAAACAAAATAACTTTGCAAATGCATTAAATCGACATATACAAACAATATATTTAAAATCAATTCGAGAACTTGTCAACTGCAACTTCCATNGCCCCTTCCAAACACCTGCAAAAACGAATGAAAACAATGAGCACATTTTCCCACCTAAAATTGATGACACTCACATAAATTCATGTATTTTGTCCTCTTGGGAGAATGGAATCCCCATGAATAGGTCATCGATACCAAGGGGAGGACTTGTCATCCTCCCAAGAGGATAGCACGTGCTAAAGCGTCCACAAGTCATTGCTGTAAGGCCATTGTAAGGCAGCAATGTTAGGGAAATTTGTTCATGATTTTAGGCACGTTTTGAAGGTTTTTTGAAGAGGCTTTCTCGAGAAAATCCCTCATTATTTCAGAATGAAGTGGCCGATTTCAGTCAGGTAAACTTTACAGTAGATTTGAACATTTCTACCATTAAACAATATATTTGCCGATATCATTGTCGTGATATCCAGGGAGCCGTGACCTTTCAAACGGGGATTCTTTTTTCTGACTCACTCGGTAGTTTACTTAAATTATTCGGCTTTTCCTGAACAGGTTCAATCGTCACAAATGTGAACTTGCACTATGCTACAAGTACAGTATTTCTTTCTTCCTAGGCCATAGACTGTGCAAATTCATTGACCAGTAAGATTGTATCATACAACAGGAGAACATTAGATGCCCTTGCTGCTGTTTGTTTCTTCCATTATTCAAGATCTTATGAAGCCCTTGGAAGACTGAAAGAGATACGAGGGTATGTCAAGTATTGTCAGATGACAGATTGATTTATTAGATTGTTATAATTGCTTCAAAAAATAATTCGAAATTAGCATACCAAAATTATGGCGATTAGATTAGATCTTTAGATTGACTGTCTGTTCTTTCAAATCTTCAAAAAGGTTCGTGTGAAATTCTATCACCTATTTCATGTAATTGATTTTCCTCACAGAATCTTCAGCCGCTTTGCTATAATGCTACCGTTGGATTGTTTTTCTTGTTTTTAACAATTCAAGAAAAATTGTGAAAAGAGCTTGACACCATTGTAATTTCTAAGCTTTTAGAGGAATCATGGAATGATTTAAAAAGAAAACTTAGTTTATGAATGTCTACAATATGGTATCAAGCAAACGTATGTCACTCTTCTGGAATACAATTTAGCAATTTGATGACGTCACATCCTCAAATGATTTTAGATATTGAATACGCTGTAATTTCGAAAAATGTTCAATATTCCTGAAAAGGCCAACGGCAGAATTATAGACAAGTAGCTAAAGATTCTCTCCAGCCATTCAATTCAAAGCAATAGGTCATGGAATTTTACACCATCCATTTTACACAAATTTCAAGATTTTGCAACCGACGCTGTCTAAGATCCAAGTTGTTGGGAGAAAAGGACAATTTCGTGGCTGTTGAAGTAAGAACAGAAAGCTGTGAAGATCAAGCAAACATGTTCAGATTTTATTCGGTGATTTTCAACATTGTTGACCTTCAACTGCAATCAATAACGCATTTTGTTTATAGGTTTTTACAGGGACGTTTTCGAAACTCAACGTTGCATCATGATGAAGAGGGTCAGGTAAGTTTTCTTTGATCTTCATTTTTTCAGTGTAATGTATGAGTTGTAGCACTTTTTTGGCGAAAATGACGGAAGCAAAATGCTGAAATTTAGGTGCCAACTCATTAGCCGAGCTGGAAATGTGTGCAGCTGCGAAGCATCTTCGCAGGAGGCTAATTTGTCTGGAAGGAAGATGAGGGGAACAAAGGGATAAGGGGGGGGGGAGAAGGAAGGAAAGAAAGGAAACAATAAAGTTTGTACAGAAGTTCTTGTTTCTTCTAAGAAAAAGAAGGGGAAGAATGAGGCATGGAATGAAGAAAGGATGAAAGAGAAACAAAGATTGAAAATATAAAGGTGAATGGCATAAATAAAGGAATCAAAGAATGAACGAAAGAGGAAGCGATATCTGGATTATGCTCTTTTCATTTATTGTTGTGTGATCCAAGGAAGCTATCAAGATTAATTCCAGTCCTAGTAATTATCAGTCCTAGTAATCCACAATATTACAATGCACATAAGCAATTGAAGGAAGAACTTTAGAATGGCATTGCTTTGCAGGAAAGCAAGCATTTTTACCACCTTTGCTCATAAGACTTTTGCCAATTCTTGGAGAAGCCATCGTTGTAGCTGCTCTATTTGACTGAATTGATACTGCTACAACTACGACTTATTTCTCTGCGCTTCAAACAACAGACATTTCTTGTTTTGATTCAGCATGGCTTAGATCAGTTGATTTTTCTTTAAACCCACATCGCTACACACGCAGTTTCCGCGAATCGCTGCACCATAAAACTGGCCAAAATTAGTTTGATTGATGTTTCTTTGAGGTATGAATGCAAAAACCTCCTTCCCTCCAGTGATATTCTCTTTTTTATGAGATGCAAAGCTTCTCGTGAATTCCCGAGCATAGCATCAGTTGAGTTTTTGATTATTTCAACCATTTCAGCATGTCAGTCAATTGCATTATTGTTTGCTTTTATTCTGACTGCTGCAGCTAAAATGATCTACCCTTTGAGACTTTGTTATTGGGAAAAGGGCCCTCACTAAAACGACAACAAGAACGTCAATACAATTCAATGAGCTAAAGTTAAGGAGCTGGTGGAGTGAGGCTACCAACTTATTTCAGATCTCAGATGCAGACTAATTTTGAATGTGAAGCTATTTTGCTTTACACTATGAAGAGAATCTGATGAAAACGCTTTCATGCCAATTAACTGAACATTTAATTAGAGTTAATTACGAGGGCAGGCACATTTCATGATACAAGGTGTGGCACACCCCGTTATCCATTTTTTGCACCTTTGACAACAGCAGCTACTGAAGGTTCTAGAAGACAAGTAGTGAATAAAACTATTCTTTATAGTTTTTTCCTCACGAGAGTTCAATTTCAATAGATTCACCCATGTCCTTGCCAAAGCATTTTCACTTGGGGGTAATCCGGTACGTACATATTACAGTTCAATAGAAGCTTAATGAGCACTCAATTCAGGTAACCTGCAAGAAAAGCCACACAGCCGTTTCGTTACCCACCCACCCACTACCTCTGATTTTCTCCCTTCTTTTCTACTTCCGATTATCTCTCTGTTCTCCCACAAACTCGGTAGAACGGTGTATTGGCCTGGAAATTTGGTATTTCAATGGCAATCACCACCAGCCTTGAAGAAGCAATTTCGGGCAGGCAACGTGGTCCGGTACGCTGACCTCGCAGAATCCTGAAGTTAGCCAGTTTGATCGAGGTTTGATCGAATTAAAAAATCCTACAAAGTGCACCTCAATGATGGCAAACAGCGAGTCTCTTTTTTTGGAGACAAAGCTTACTCTGAGCGGTGCTTTTCAAGCTTCTAATCCGGAGTGTATTTAAAAATATGTTATTAAGCTTTTGCTTTGCATAGCAACTCCCGATGTTGATTTGTTAAGACCAAGACAACTTGTTCTTGAATGTGATTCATGTTCACTATTTTAGGCCACAATCTTGAACTTGCTTCTTCGAAACTTCCTCCATTACAACCTCTATGATCAGGTTTGTATCATTTGACGTTTCTACATATTTCATTTCGTTGGGACTTCGAAACCAAGCGCTGTAACTTTCAGAACTTTTCTCACATGTGTGAAATTCTTACCGTAAGCACACGGATATAGTGAGGCCTGTTACATCAGTGCATGAAGTTATACCCGTTTTGAAAAAAGTTACAAAAAGACCACTGTAGATGATGATTTTGATACTGATTATCACAAGTTATCGCTGAATAATCTCGAATAAACAGTTCTTCTTGCTAGCATAGTCAGTGATAAGAATCTTAAAGACATGCCCCTTTGTGTGAATTGATTAACAAAAAAAATAGAAAATGCTATTTCTTATATTCCGCATCTGTAGAATACGTCGTCATTGGATGTTTATTTGTCTTCATAAACTTTAGTCAAACGTAACGGCATGTGATCAATTTCCCTTATTTCAGGCCGATAAACTGGTTTCAAAGTCAACATTTCCTGAGTCTGCTTCTAATAACGAATGGGCAAGATTTTTGTACTATCTTGGTAAGTTTCGCTCTTTAAATATGCTAAACTCTGTTTCATGTTGTCCTGTTTAGTTGTCTTGTTTATGCGTTGTGGTGGCAGTTAAAAAGTGTGGCATCTTCGAAACTATTATGATGGCCTAAAGTAATCGACAATTAACTGTGAATTCATTATTCCTCTTAGCAATATATTACAGCGATGGCCAACACTTCTGTCTGTAGTTCAAGGTTAAAATTTACCCTTTTCTCCAGAGAAATGTGTCGGATAGCAGTATTACATGTAAGACCGACATTACGAATCATCGATTTTAGGTTATTTAAACTTAGTGAACCGTTTCTTCCACCATGTTTTTCTAAATGCTGGATGCCAGACCCTTCAGGCTAAGAATTAGACCGAAATGCTGATTCACTGATTCACAGAGCAAATTGTGTTCACAGGGACTATGTTTTTAACCCGAGAAACCACCGCCCAAGCCACCTGAGCTTAGCTTAAGAAAATAAGAAAATTTCTTCGAACAAATGATAGCAGTTTTGGAATGGATTGTAAAAATTTGGTTACACAAATACCTTTTTATGCAGAAGGGGGGGGGGGACGAGATGCAGAAAAAATGGAGGTTTGGAAAAACTCAAGGAAGGTGAGAAAGTGAGAGAAATATTTTCTATCGACAAGTAGACTTAACCTTCTTGGAAAAACTTAAGAAAGGTGAGAAAGTGAGAGAAATATTTTCTATCGACAAGTAGACTTAACCTTCTTGGCTCGTTTTGAAATCCTCCTTATCGGTATTAATTTCTTTTCAGGTCTTATCAAAGCAATACAGTTAGATTACAGTGAAGCAGATAAGCATTTATCAAATGCTATTAGAAAAGCGCCACAAAATACTGCTGTTGGATTTAAGCAAACTGTAAGTTTTGATCTGTTTCTTCACTCATTTATGCAACGGAAATTGTATTTCTTCATGAAATTCAACAGCACCTCGGATAGTCAATAAGAATAAGACGAGGACTGCTGAAATATACCCATCAATACATGTAAAGAACCTACATAAACTGCTCTTAAAAATTTACAAAACGCTCCACCACTTAAATCCGTCATACCTCTGGGAGAATTACCAAACAAAATCTATAACTTACAACTTACGAAAACAAGTTTTATGTGAACTTCCTCAGAGTTCTCACACAATAAAATATGGGATAAACTCCCTAAGATTTAGGGGAGCTATGCTGTGGAATACCCTAAACGATGATGCAAAGAATGTAGCGTCTGTTGCAGCTTTCAAAACGGAAATTAAAACTTGGGATGGAACCAGTTGCCTTTGTGCAATTTGTAAATAGACACTGAATTCCTTTGATTGTAAATTAGCATGTATTACTTTAGGTTTATTGTAAATAGTTGGTGTAAATTAGCTTTATTCTTTTAAAACTATGTAAATACCAACTTTAAATAAACATGAATGAATCGATCAATCAATCAATTGCTTTGATCAAATATACTGTAAAAGCTTCGCCCCCTCTCTAATAAGTCCCTGCGTTCTAAAACAAAATTTTTAATAAACCCCTCTCTCTATATCAAGCCCCCCTCCCCTCCCCACCACCTAGATCAAGTGCCAGAGGTTACCAAAGATTTCCCATTTGTTTAGCTAAAAATGGTTGCATGTTAATTTTGATGTGGTTTGGGGGTAAAACTGTTACGAATTTGTATATTTAACTGGTAACATTGTGTTGGTGCCGCAAAATATGAGCTAAAAAAACTGAATAGCTGTCATTTATATCCTTGTCATGTGACTTTTTGAATGCCCCCCTCTCTCTTATAGGCTCCCTTCCCTTAGACCACCCTCCAGGATCTCCATAAAGTAGCCCCCAGGGGCTAAATAGAGCCTTTACGGTAGATTGGCAGTATTCTTTGTTGACATTTGCGTCTCAAGTCTGACAACCGCAGCGCAAGGGTGGAAAAGTTTGCTTGGGCAAAATTCCCAAACAATCTGATTGTCTTGTGACTAATTGAGTTTTCAAGCGTTGCGAATAAAGAAAACTTTTGCTGGAGGAATTTTCCGCCTATGGTGAGCAGGAGGCTGTACCCACAGGAAACCCAGGCGGTTAATTGAACGATAAAACTTCAAAATAGTGAATTGTAATACCTTTGTGTCTTATTTGTTGCACTTCTCTACTGCTGTATTTTGTTTCCTTTGTTAACTTCTGTAGGGAGTAATTGTTCGAATACGAGAATTCGATGCGAAGTAACATTAACGCCTGCCTAAATGAAGTTATTAATTATAAAGTAATTTTATTTAGGTAGGCATTAATGTTACTTCACATCGAATTCTCGTATTTGATCAATTACTCCCTACAGAAGTCAACAAAGAAAACACAATGCAGCTGTAGAGAAGTGCAACAAATAAGACACAAAGGTATTACAATTCACTATTTTGAAGTTTTAAACTTCTTATCGTTCAATCAACCGCCTGGGCTTCCTGTGCTGTACCTAGAAATAGGCCTTTTAGCTACTCTAAAAGGAATCAAGAATCCGAATTGAACGATATTTTTGTACATGTTGAAGAATTTTCGATTATGCAACATTGTGATAGAACCTCCCACCTCACTCAATCGAACCTCCCGTGTGAAAAGGAATAAAAGTATCGCTCGATTAAGGCTCTTTTGTAGAACATCCAAAAGGTCTATTCTGCAAAATTAGCTGTTCTGTTATTCCCTTAACGGTTTTTTATTTGTTTTTAGGTGCACAGATTGTCAGTTGTAGTTCAATTGTTGCTTGGAGAGATCCCAGACATAAAGACGTTCCGTGAAGCAATTTTGAAGAAGACTCTAGTTCCATACCTTAAGCTAACACAAGGTTTGTTTCGACTTTGTTCATGATAGATGATCCCCAAGAGAGTCGTTAACAAGAGTTCATATGACTGGCATTGATTAAATGAGGGTTAGGGTTAGGGTTAGGATGAAGATCTTTGCACGTTTCTAGTTACAAGCGCTTGGATCGCAGAGGTAGCTGAATCGCTAATCGAGACCGCAAACCCCCTTGTCAGAATGCTCATATTGTGTAAGTTGGGTTCGAGGGGGGTTCGTGCCCTGTCCATCTCTACGGTTCTGGTTGACTTGGAAATCAAAGATCACATCACTGCGCCATAACACCTTCATCAAAGTATTCTTTCCCACCCGCAAGTTTTTCTTTTAAAGTTACCGTACCTTGCAAACATGAGTTTTTTCATTGCTAATATTCTTTTTATCTGTATAACTTTCCGTAAAACTCTTCTAAAGCTGTTTCTAATATCAGCTGTTTGAAACAGACTCAGGTTAATGTGCTAAAAATTTGATTGATTCTTCAGCTGTGAGAACTGGTGATCTGAAGCTCTTCAACAGTGTGATTGAACAATACAAGGAAAAGTTTCATGCTGAGAAAACATACACTCTTATCATCAGGTAAGTTATTGCGGAAAGGCTTATGTAAATCCAAATTAAGAAATACGTGAAATATCAATGCTATAGGCATTTTTTCTTCTGTTGGAGCATGTTTAGAACTGGGTTGTCTGATCCTAATCCTGTGGGATTTGCCTTGCCTTGCCTTGCATTTGTTTTGTAGCCAATCCAGCCCATTGAGTTGAAATCCCACCCTACGAGAGTTGGGATCTTATTAAAAAGGGAGGAAGTCTTTCCATCTAAACATTGGCAGATGGAATGAATTAAGGTGGAATGAATTCAAGAACGGAACGCTTAAAATCAAGGTCCTTTTCATTAAATATCCCTAAATCTTGTGCCTAACCTACTTATTTGTAATTAGAAAGTATAGTAAAATGTGAACTGTATTATAATATTTTATATGTCCCCTTTAAAATAAATGTTTCTTTCTTTTTTTGTGGCAGTTACGGGTAGTTGTATGAACTATCTTTTTCTCTCTAGTAGTTACGTGTAGTGTTATATTTTTCGCTCCAAATGGTATTGTTCTAGTAGTAGGGTATAGTATTTTGTAAGCAGTGTAATAAGTAATACGTATTGTAAGTTTAGGAATGTATAAAAAAAATTAGGGTGATGTGAAATCGTATGTTTTGCGGATGTATGCTAAGAAGGAAACAACAGTAACGCAATCGCTGCTGGCGTCAATGATAAATCATAGCTGATATTTGGTGAAACCCAGCCCGGTGTTATGAGATGGGAGATTGGATGAAAAGCTGGACAATGAGATGACATATACATATAAGCATGGGCAGACTTTCATCCAACTTGTCTATTGTCTGAAACATTATCATGAGCAGCATCACCATTACTTTATTTTAAGAAGGTACATATCTAGCTATATTAAGGCTAATTTAGCAGTACCAGTAGTGGAAAAAATATTAGCCTTCCTGCTAAGGAACGTCAAACCAGAATTCTTCCTACCATTGTTTTATCAATTTCATGTAGTCCCAGATTTCAGTAGTCAATAATCCACTAGAAACTGAAATTACTTTTAAAGCTTCTGTGGATCACAAAACTGTAAATGAAAAGAGCATAATGCAAGCATTGATCTTCTTCTTTTCTTTCCTTCCTGTCTCATTATTCTTTCAATTTTTGCTTTCTTGGTCATCCTTCTGTTTTACTCCTCTCCTTTTTCTTTCCATCCTTTTTTTACAACCTTTTCCCTTTCATTTCTTCATTCCTCTCTCCGTCGTTTCCTTTCCTTTCTTTTCCCTCCTTCTATTCTCTCTTTCCTCCCCTTTTCTTCCTTCCAGACAAACAAGCTTCCTGCAAAGCTCGGCTTCACGCACTGTTTCCACCTTTCTTAGCAGTACGTGCCTCATCCAGGCATGGGATCCCTTGTTCAACGTCCCTTTCAAAGGGGGGATTTTTTCTATTCAAATGAAGTTATCGAAAACTGCCAAGTAGAATGATAGTACAAATTAGTGAAAGTTTCTTTCAAGCCATAAATTCAAACGGAAGATGCCCTAATAATTTGTGCAATTTTAAAGATTTTACGACTGTGCTATTTTTAAAGTTGTTTTTAAAAGAATAGCTACAATAGAAAAACTAAGTAACTGCCAATTACTTGCAACATTCTAGATGTCTTGGTTTCCTTCATAGGCTTCGTCATAACGTAATCAAAACTGGCGTGAGAATGATCAGTCTTTCGTACTCAAGAATTTCATTGTCAGATATTGCCAAGAAGCTTTTGTTGGACAGTGCAGAAGATGCGGAATTCATTGTCAGTAAGGTAAGTTGTAGCTTCCAATTTACCGGTGAGCAAAAGAAACTGGCACCTTTTAGATCAGTGTTTCGGGTAAGTAAAATAAAACGCACGGCGTTTGAAAACATACCGCCCGTGAATATCAAAGCAATGATATCCTTCTCAGAGGAAAACACATGCTGAAGCAAAGCAGACATTGTACAGGAATTTGATCGCGATTTTAGGTCGCTTCTGAAGGTTTTCGAGAAGGCTTTTATTGAAAATCCCTCATATGTTAAGAAAGACAGTGGCCGATTTCTGCCAGAAAAGTTCGTAAATGTCGGCTGTTCATCAAGATAACTATTATAGATTTCCTCTTCAGGGAACGCTGGAATTTCCAACACCCTTTGTTTTTTATTCGTGCAGTAAAAGCTGATCTTATTTGTTGATTTTAAAGGGAGTACAAAGACCAGCATGCTTTGCTCGAAGTCAGCGACTTGCTCTGCACAGCTTCGAGAATAACTGACTGTACGAAAGTCATAAAACAAAAACAAACGACGGAAAAGGCTGCTGGTCTTTGTACTCCCTTTAAAGATCTACTTTAACAGGAATGATTTGTGTTTCAAAAACTGGTTAAATCGAGAGTAATTTATAGAGCTAAATTAAACCATTGATACATTGATTGTGAAGCAGAAAGATTACAGTAGTGCACAATCATAAAACGATTACAACCGTGCACATTTCTCATATTTATTTTTCTTGCCAACTTTTTAAGGCAATAAGAGATGGGGTGATAGAGGCCACGATCAATCATGCAGAAGGATACGTGCAATCTAAGGTAACTTCTTCTTTTATTTATTCAGTTTAGCTTTGTCGCACCCAACATGAAACATGTGAGATAGTTCTCTTCCAAGCTTTTAGACAATTTCCTACAAACTATGTTTTATGCAGTGTGACAGCATATATAAGTACTGCTCTTGCTTAAGCCTCATTTAAATTTCAGAAGTATTTTGACACGACTCTGATTTAATAAAGATTAGGTATCACTCATCGTGTTTGCGATCCAACTGCCCAACTTTATCTTCACACACCCCAGATTTTTTTTCAGTCTTATCGTGTGCTGCGTAAGGAGGACCACATTTGTGATTATACTCATTTTTTTTATAAGAAACTAAGGTCCGGGGCTGATAGGCAGTTTCTTAAATTTTTGGGCCATTTTGCTACCAAAAGTTTCTTACGTGTTTCATATGTTTTTAATGCCAGTGGTGTAAAGTTAATCTTGTTTTGTCTGAAGGGCTCCCAGATTACTTGGTAAGATCTCAAAACAAGTCAATAACATAATTCCCACTCAAAATAGTGTCCAAACAGTTGCTATAACTGTACAGTGTCAAAACATTTTTGACTGCGATAGTAAAACTAAAACTGCAAATTACAAAAGTTTCTTAGCTTTTTAAATCCAGGTAGGGTTGTTTCTTAACTTTCGAAAACGTGAGCCTACCGTTTCTTATAAGTGGTTTCTTATAAAAAAATGCGTGTACCGGGTGAGCCAGAAAAAAGTTCCCACTTTCGACAGGCC
>REGL01001359.1:19590-52452 GCA_004194395.1 Aurelia aurita complex sp. Pacific
TATTTCATTATCGAATACGTAGTTTGATTCGATTTCTAGGTGTACCAAAGCTTTTTGAGGATTCTATAATAACAAATAATTCATTTTGTTTTCAGGAAAATACGGATGTTTATTCGACTACTGAGCCACAGAACGCTTTTCATCAACGAATCAGCTTCTGCCTTGATATTTACAACCAATCTGTTAAGGTGAGCTGCAATTTCTTCTTTGTAGCTTCATGATTGATGTCAAAACTTTTGCTGTTAATTGCTGACTTTTGATGCTACTTTAGATCTGTGATTCTCTCTGACTATCCTGGTTAGTAAACTATATATTTCTGCAATAAGACAGCGTTTGGAATCAAATTATAGAGATAAGATTGTGCCTTTAAAGTTCATCACGCAGAGATGCTAATGCAAATAGCTTTTATGTCATTTACTGCGTGACTTGGATCAAAATTGGCGTTCCTTCGTTTCCATTGAGGAAATCTACTTAATCAAATGAATATTTGCTAAAGGTTCTCCCCAAAATCCAGTTGGGGTGTATGATCGGTAAAGGATTCTTGAAGAACATGATGAATAACGAAATATTCTTTTGCAGGCCATGCGTTACCCACCCAAAGCATACAACAAAAACCTTGAAACTTTGGAGGTACTGTTCTTTGATATGTCTTCTATGTTGATGTTTTTTGCAATATTGAAGGCCGGTGCTCATTTGAAAAAATATTGTGATCTTTGATCATGAATGTGAGGGAAATTTGCTGTTGCTTTTCTGGCTCAGATCGTGGTTTTATCATAGACAAAACATGATGTCCTTGCAATTACGAAGTTTGCTGTTGTGTTGTTGCTATCTTAAAGTACTTGTAGTTTTTTTTCAGCGGTGGAAACAAATCTAGATACTTAGTTTACAAAATTTGATTTAACTAATCTTCATCTGCCTGAAAGGTCCTGAGATTTTTCCTGTCCGAATATTTTCTTTTGCTTCGAATTCGCTTCTAAAATACTGACGAGGGGTCGTTGGCTACTTTTTGAGGGCTTCATTCTTTTTTAATTGACTTTCATACGTTTACTTGGCATGCTTTTCTTTGGGAAAAATAATTCAGATGGTGTTGTAATTGTGTTGCTTGTTTGTCAACTCATTTTACATCATTTATTTACATCATCTGGCCTGCTATATACTTATGTACAACTGATCTTAATCGAAGAGCTTTACTATTCGCTGAAAAAGAATCCATGACAGGCATGTTTAGTTTCAGTATTTGATAATTGATCTGTAAAAGAAAGAAACCTTATTTACCATGGAAGAGTTACTAGAATCTTTGACATAGCTAATTTTAAGAGCTTTACATTTTAAGAGTATGACATGCTATTCCAAAAAGAACTTAACTGTTTATTTTCATACACAGGAACAACGAGAACGTGAAAAGCAGGACTTAGAATATGCAAAGGAGATAGCGGATGAAGATGATGACTTTTTATGATTGACTTACTATGAGTGTTGTTTAGAAATTCTCTGTGCAACTATTTTGCTTGTAAATTGAGAAAAGTTAGCCGTAAGATGTTCCATAACATTATTAATTTCATCCGTTGCCTCTTCTCTCTAGCCTGTGTGCAAACTTCACAGAAATATGTCTGCACGCAGGCTACTTTTCTCTCTCTTTTATTTACTTCTTCTGATGATATTCGTATCAACAAACAGCGGTAAATTGTTTCTTTTCACTGAAGTATTTGAAAATGGAAGTCCTACCTGGTTTCATTCTGCAAAAATTTGCTGATCACACGTTAGCATGCACTCGAAATTTGAATCATAATGAATAGTACTAAATCAGAGCGGTATTGTAACAGCTCTGTTTCAATTTTATTTGATTACTTTCAAGTCCCAGGAATTTTCCTAACTGTGGTAGACACTAAGACTACTAACCAATAAGATGAATTTCAATTTTTGATGGACATGCTGCTACAAAGTGATCACAATCGCAAGCCAAGTGAATTGGACGCCTTTTGAAGCTCCGTTTGTTTTGCTCTGCTTCTTAAAACAATTTGTTCGCTTTCGGATATCGTGTCAAACAAAAGCAACTCATGCTATTCTATTCCCGCGGTGAGGAGGGGAGGAGGTATTTCACTATAAATTTATACAGGGGTGTACGGCTGTGCACCGCCAGGATTTCTGTTATGACCCAATCCCAGAAGCTTCGTCAGATACTGGTACCCAATCCCAGAATTTTGAAGAGATAACAAAGAACAAAGAACAAGTCAACGTTGAAGTGCATCCAATTTCAATGCGAAAGAAAGGTTTTTCCCTCACATCTGTTCTGAAGCAATGGGGCATTCAACACCATTACCAGAATTTTTGTATAACAGTCAACCCCAATCCCAGAAAACTTCAACTGATACCCCAATGACAGAAATTTTCCAGTGAAAGTATATCCTAATCTCAGAATTGTCAGGCCAAAAACTACCCAAAACTGGCGCGCATTCCCGTCTGACCCGATAGTGACGTAAACATTTCTATCCAACTGAAAACGATGAAAATTTGCTAAAAAGGCGAAAACTAGAATTTACCGATGATGATAAAAAGCTGAACAAGAACACGAGAACACAGTCTTTGAACAAGCACTATTAGAACATAGTTTAATAGGTAAAAAATATGTGGAAAAAAGCAATATGATTTCGCGATCAAAAAGTAAGGAACAAACAGAAAATATGGTTTCATGAAATTGTGTTCTGCAGTTTGAAATGATAAAATTATGGTATCGCACATACAATCAAATAAAAAAGATGAAAAGAACTAGAAAGAGAACTGGACTAGAAAATGGGGAAACGAAAGATGCAATACTGTCCACTGTCTTCCCATTACTGCTACTGCACAGGAGCATGGAGCATAGATTTGACGTCATGACCTTGCGGCTATTTTGGAAATGAGGCTGTTGGACTAATAAACATTGATGTGTCCTAGCAACAGGAATGACAAATCTAAAGCCATTTTTTCCACCATCAAATCGAATCCAGAAGCTGCCAACGCTGATCATCGTCCTTGGGAAATCAGAAAAAGAATCAAGAAGAAACGATGAATGGTGAAGAAAGCATTTACAACCTCATTCCAAAGGTTGTAGAGAGACCACCAAAACCTGCTAAGTAAGTATGCACCATTTAAAAATGGCGAGGCAAACAAAAAAGAGAACACCACCACCAACAAAAAATTAGGCCATAATAAATTGATAGGCAAGAAAGAAGCAATGGCTACGATCATATGTCAGTGGCCTGCAAAGAGTTGAGAAATGCTATTACCTTCCTACACTCTACACCTACCTTTACCTATCTATCTGGTGGACCTCGAGAGTGGGTCTTTGATTTTATATAATCAAATGTTCTCTGTACCTCAAAAAGGCAAGTCCTCCCTTGAAAATTCTGAAGAATGAAGGAACAGCGTCCCCTTCTTTGCCACGAGACGTGTTCAAAGGTTGCTCAATCTCTCGTTTAGAAATTTTAATTTTTTGTGTGCACTGAATATGGTGTGCAAGCAAACTATTAACATTTTAGCTTTACGGAACTTACTAATGTCTAGCCTGCGTGCAGACCCTACTGATTTCTTTTCAGAGAGACAGAGAGGTTTCTCCTACTGGAGGGAAACCTCTCTGAAAAGAAATCAGTAGAGTCTGCACGCAGGCTAACTAATGTCTGGCAAGTTCAAGCACTTTTTTTCATGAATGGAGAGTATGTCAGTTTTCAACGGATCTTGAGTGTAGAGCCTCTTATTGCTAATTGTGAACAGACCCTTATTTCTCCTTGGGTGTGCAAGTGCTACACTGCAGACTGGTATTTCTGTCCATACATGTTCAGTCTAGAGCATGAGGCATTTTTTACAGTACAGGCAGTGCACAAATTGAACGTGAAAACAATTCTTAAGAATTTTTAAGGATTCTCAAGAATTTTTTGCGTTCTGATAAGCTTTTGTGAGTGATATGAAAAATAAACATTTTGTGTAAAAGAGCTTCTAAGAAACTGACCATAATTTCAAGAATTCTTAGGCATGAAAACCATGTTTAAGTGCTCAACATCTGTACTGTATGAGATCTTCTTTTTGGATCCTTTTAAAAAGAGTTAGTACTGATATGTTTTCTATTGGTTTATGGCGGTTGATTCAGTTTTCAATAATTGATACATCTTTCTGTCTATCAAAGCTCCCATTTATCTGTGACATTTATCATTGTCTTATTGTTTATCATAAAGCTAATTACTTCTTCTTGATATCACAGGCATGTTTCAAAATTTTCCAAGCCAGCTCGGTTGGATTACAAGAAAGACAAACAGACAAATAAAACAATGGTAAGAAAACTCTAGGTTTTGTTGATTTCATTGAAAGGTTACAGAGGGATATTACACAGAGATCAATTTAATCTACGATAGATAGATTATTCAAAAAGAAGAATTTGTATAAATATTTTTATCATCTCAAGATTTTAGGAATAAGAATTATTTCTTGTAGTATGTCAATTGTATTAAAAAAAAATTCCATTACAGGAGAAAACTTCAAAGAAGCCCTTTCTCACTGAACAAGGATTGTTATTTTGCGTTTCAAATCCCAGGCTGCCACCTGGAGAAGTATCCTGAAAAGAGTAATGCTACACTTCTCTCCTTGAATAAATTCAGTCATCGGGGCAAGGTGCTATGCTGGTTAGAAATATCTGCTTGGCTTTAACAATGGGCTCCTTTTGTGGCCATTTTGAGCAGACAATACACCGGAAAATCTTTGTTTATTTTTCATATAAATCCTACTATATCTTTCTAGTAATTATAAAATCATCTTTGTGACAGGGTCCTGCCAAGGTTGAATTAAATGATCCAAAAAAATTCATGAAAAAGCATGAGAAAGAACCAAAGCTCCCTGACAGTAAGTACTGATCAATTTTGATTTTAATTGAATCAAGAAATGAAGTAAGACAATCTTATACTTCCCCACTAACATCTAAAGAAGGCCTGAAGTGGCTTGAGGGTTCGTTATGTCAGGGGATCACTGTAGATTGGTCCTTTTTCACGTAGTTCCTTGCTAGCTCTATTTTTGTACTCATTTTGGTATCTGAAAGTGTGATATCCGCAGGCGGTTGCAATGTATTTTCATGCTCCTTGTACTATCGTCTTGTAATGCTATTTGTTTGTTGTGTGAGACATTGCTGGGTATTTTGCTTCTCCTGCAAAAGCAAAGTTGTTTGATCCTCTTTGGGGGAAAAATTATGATCATTTTTTAATTTCAATATTGTCATTAATACAAATAATCCAACTAACCAGGTTGGCAGGCCATAATAAATCGTACACTGGACCGATTTTGAAGATTTATGATTCATTCTTTAGCAAAAAGCCTGTAGATTCTAGGCCTTTTTTCAAATTTTTCCGTTCTCTGTTTTGGAGCTAGAAGCGACTTTCTTAAAATGTTCGTTTTCGATAACATTGAAAACGATTAAAAAACGTTTGATCAAAAATTTTAAAAGATTCAACATGAATGAATAAAGAGAAAACATTTTCAGGGGCATTTGGGGGTTTAGTACGAAATCTCGTATAGCAGATTACAATTCGTTGATTTCTGAATCGCAAATCACCACGAAGAAGTTCTCTCTTTGTCCATTCATGTCGATCAATTAGAAAACTTGATCGATGTTTTTCGATGGTTTTCAGTGTTTTTGAAAACTTAGATTTTAGGAAACTCGCTTCTAGCTCCAAAAATTGAAAATGATAAAATTTGCAAAAAATCCCAGTATCTAATTCAGACTTTCTGTTAACGATTATGTCATAAATCATTAAAATCGATCGAGTGTACGGTTTATTGTGGCCTGCCAAACGTGCATAGTTTATTTTGGCGCACCCCGTATATTTCAAAATTTATCAAGGTGTTAACTGTTGCAAATGCCAGTAAATGGAAAAGTACTATGATACTGTACTGTAGTTTCCTTGTCAACAAATTGAAGTTATCTTTCTCTCAGAAAAATATTGAGTATGTTTGTAACATGCTTCAAGCCAGATACTAACTTGAAACATATCCAACTCTTTGTAGTTTTCATATTTGTCATAGTTTTGATATTATTCACACTTTTGCTCATATTCCGGGTGAGTCAATAAAGGCAACCTCCGTTTGAAAGGCCACAGCTCCCTGGATATCAAGACAATTATATCGGCAAATGTACGATTTAATGATAGACATGTTCAAATCTACTTCAAAATATACCTGACTGAAGTTGGCCATTCTGTTATGAAATTATGGAGGAATTTCTCGAGAATGCCTCTCCAAGAAACCTTCAAACTGTGCCCAAAATCAGAAACAAATTCCCCTAACATCTCTGCCTTACACGGGCCTTACAGCAATGACTTCTGCATGCTTTAACACGTACTATCCCCTTGGGAAGATGAACAAGTCTTCCCCCTGTTACGAATAGCTTATTCAGGGGGATTGCATTCTCCCAAAAGGACAAAACACATGAATACATGTGAATGTCATCATTGTTAGGAAGGAAAACCAAGGAAATTTTGCTTTTTTCACTCACTTTTGCAGATTTTTGGAGAGGGGCTCTACAGAAAATCTCCCATATCAACGGGGAGGAATGGCCGATTAAATTACTAAACCTAATTGAATGCATTGACAATAAAACAAGACAATTTTCAGTATTATTGCTTTGATATTCAGGGAGCAGTGACCTTTCAAACAGGGGATTGTATTTTTTACTCACCCGGTATTTGAATAGAATGCCTTCCTGCCACAACTTTTTTGGGGAGAAATGATAAGCTTTGTCCGAGGAAACATATGTGTCCCCCCGTGCAGTGGCTTAAACTTGTGATAGGCGTATGAGCTTTAACCCATTGCGTGGGGGGACACACGAGTTTCCTCCGACAAAGCGTATCTCGTCTCCCCAACGAGACTTCAAAAACAACATTTAGAACAGCCTATAAAGATAAAGACCAAAAGGCATCAACGATCTTTAATAATCTGTCTGTTTGACTTTAGGATCAGTCTTCAAATATCCAGATGAAGACAGGAGGAGACCTGTAGTTCCAGAACACACTGAAAAGCCAGTAATGGGACTCAAGTCAAATAAAAACTTTATCACTACAAATGCTGTAGACAACATTATGTCAGTACCTAAAAAGCCAGCTGCCAATTTCGTTGATACAAGAGGTGGCAAGGTAAATGAACTTGAACCATCCGGTCTCGTCCCAAAGTTCACCAAAAAGAAGGACTATGGAAAAACGCCAACATATCTGGTCAAGAGAAAAGAAGATATGGAACAAGCACAACGAGATTATGATGAATATGTAAAAGAAAGTATGAAAAGAGGAGCAATGAATTGTCTGTCAGAAAGTGAAAGGTAGGATTTTCCTATTGTTTTGTATTTTACGTGATACCTGATATCATAAGTAATCAATTTTTAAATTCAATAAATCACCATGAAATTATTTTCTCTTTATTCATGTCGAATCTTTAGAAAATTCGACCGAACATTTCTATCATTTTCAGTGTTTTTGAGACCAAAAAGTTTAAGAAGCTCGCTCTTAGCTCAAGAAACAGAAAAAATGTACAAAAAATCCCAGAATCTAATCCTGGATATTGCCTAGCTAAAGAAGTCATAAATGTTTGCAATTGGTCCAGTCATTCTGTTGACTATGGTCAAGTGTATAATTTATTTTGGTTTTTTTTTCAAATGAATAGCTTTTTGGAACGTCCGGTATCGTCTTAATTTAATTGGAAAAAAGGTCAATTGCTCCTGATTATGTATAAAAAGAAACCAATCTATTTAGAGTATTTAATCTACTTTTTAAAACTAATTACAGTAGGACATACTGTGATACACGGGGCTTCGAGCATTGACTCTTAGCTATCTTGTCCTGGCTATGTCAGCACACTTCAACCTTTGATACTCCGGCAGCACTGGAACTCTGCAAACTCACATTTTCCCCCAAAGAAGGAAAAATTCAAATCCACACACTTTTGTACAAACAGGGACAACAACCTTATTAAAAGCCTTCCTGCTCCTTCCCATCGGTGATACGTTACAGTTTTAGCTGTCTTTTATTGTAGATTATATTTTGCACTCTGAAATCGCCCAATACTGTTGCACAGTTTTCCCTTCATAAAGTCAACCACTCAGTTGTTGAAAAAGTTTCCAGCTTCCTCTTTTCTTCTCGTTGAGAGCTTGTCCAGATTTATCAAAAAACACAATCTCTCCTCCCTTTTAATAGCAGACTTTATTGCCCTTCCCCAGCATTAGACCTAAAAGCAACATGAGCAAATGTGCAAAACGAATTCTTTTCTTCCGTAGGCAATCGATAATAGCTGGTCTGAAGAAGAATTGGGAAGAAATTCACCATCAATACCAAGGATTATCAGTTGTGACAGACACCATGCCAAAGAAAAACAGAAAAGAACGAATGGAAGCTGATATGAACCAACTTGAGAGAGACATTGAACTTTTAGAAAAGCATGCAAATATCTACATTGCTAATACTTATGGTGGGTTCGGTTATTAATCAAGCTGTACGGTTTGATTCATGTAATATGTAATTTAGGGCATTTGTGCACTTATATGTCATTGTAAATAAATTAGTTAACTATATTAGATGACTATCATTTGCTTTTGTATACTCTCGTAATGATTGGACTGATGCGGTTGTATGGAATGTGTATTTTTTTGTATCCAATGTCTTGAAAAAGGTTTCATACAGAGTGCTCCGAAAAGTTCAAACGATTTTAGATCTGTTAGTGCCTAAGATAAGAAATTTTTGCAGGTCTACAGTTTAGAGAAGTAACCTGTTCGTTTGTCTCATCATCTTGAAAGAACACAAATCTGAGCATGGAGCTGCAGCTGAAAGACAATAACTGGAGCTGGAGCTAAAAGAAAAGATGACATCTCGTTCCCATTGCTCTTACAATAATCAANTTGCTCTTACAAGAATCAAGGGCAGACATATCACACTGGGAAAGATGGCTAATGCTTGATGCTTTTTCCAAAAACATGTTCTTGACGAGAAAATTTTGCACCAACCATGTTCCTGAAACTGGTTGCTTTTATGGCAATTTTCGGCTGTTCTTTTCCTTACATTTTGGCAGACAATTTTAACATGATTTGCCACTGGAGACGTTTGTCCCAAAAACCGGTAATTGCGACCAATACCATTTTACGAAAGCAAGTGGTAATTGTAGCCATAACTGTACAAGTGTCCCAAAGCCGGTTGTCTTGCTAACTTAGTAACTAAACTTCAATATCGTGCGCAGCAAATCCAGAGTTTATCCTGCAGGCATAATTATTGTCGTACTTATATCTATAGAGCAGCAGTGTCCCAAAACTGGTAACTCCTTTCATGAAGAATTTAAAATCCTGGTCATGTTTTGGATTGGCGGGACAAAGGTAGAACCGCTTTGGTGAAAAATTTGAGTTCTGGTCTTTTTTCTCGCACATCTGGTAGACAAAGGTGAAATCGCTCATGTGAAAATTTGACGAACTGGTCTGTCGTGCTTGAATTTGGTAGATAAAGACAAAACCAGCTTACAGGTAAACTGTACGATTTTGATCAGGCAGGAAGTTATAAAACAATATTTTTGTGACAAATTGATGGAAAAGGGAGACTGATTCCAAAATTTCGCCTTTTTTCGTCCCAAGAATTGGTGGTTTTGGGCAGGAAAGACCCATTTCCTTTGGATAAATATGGGGTCAAGTATTTTACAGTACTTGCCCGCCCCTGAACAATTTCAACCAGAGGCTGTCTGCGAGATGGTGGACCAGTCGCTCATCCAACGTGGAGCTTTTCAAGAGCAAACATCAGCTTGAAAGTTGGTCTTGAGACCTACGATTTGCGGTAAAATATGGAGTTGCATTAAAAGGACACCTCACCAGCCACCTCGAAGACAGTCCAAAACGAAAGAAACATTTTTTTTAACAGAAAAGGGGTTGCTGCTACAACTAACATGCATTGTTGATAAAGCAGTTAGTTTTACATTCAATCGCTTTGTCTTTGCAATAAACTGGAACGCTGCTTCTAAAATTTCTCTATTTTGTACCATTTTGTACTGAGAAGTATTGGATGTGGCTTTTAGAAAGTTGTAAACTTGGTTTTTTTCACGACGAAAACAATCTTGGAAAAGAATCGCTGGTAAGAAAAAGTCAACTTCCTTCAAATATGAAAACAGTGAGGAAACAGAGAGCCAGTCTCAGGCTGGTATGAGATTTGTGCACACTCATCCACTCTCCTCTCTGCACATACAGCTCAAGGCTTCAACCAAATTATATCCCCTGTTTTGATACAGATCCACACCCTGATCCATATTTTCTCGATTATGGCTCCACGGTCTTGCTTTCTATCTCCAAAAGTGAATCAGGTCCACAATTTTTTGCTTGAATTCCATTTGTAATGACAAACAGATGTAATGAGCATTGATAACTCCGACCGTTGTCGACAGCTGATATCAGTTGATTCACTGATGCTTTTTTCAATTTCTCGTATTTTTTTGCAACCAAGCTCGATGTGCAGGAATTCATTGAAAAATATTGTCCTTGAAGGCGCGGGGTCGCAAAGACTTGGAACGGTTTCCCGAGACAGTAACTGTAACTGTAGTGGGATGGTAGTAGGATGGGTAGTGGTAATTGTGCGAATAAGAACTCAGGTAGTGAGTCTAATCAGTTCGTCTGTTCTTAAGAGGTCTGGGTCTAGCTAGATTATTTACGCGGGAAAATGTATCCACATCCACACAAAATCGACACACGGACTGTAGCAATGAAAGTTGAATGGCAGAGAAGGAAAGTTAGATGGTTCAAACTGACTATACCAGGCTGGTGAGGATATTAGTTAATCATTTATTTGCTAAACCTATTGTTGATTGCCATACTTAAGACTTCGAGATCTTCGAGATCATTCGTTGTGCGCAACAACGTGCGAGTCCGAAAATGGGCCTAGGTAGGCCTTAGCCTAATATTTCCAAGAGGCATCTTCTATCTATCTATCTCAACAATCAGTAAAGCTCAAAATGGGCATCACACTGATGAGGTTCTGATCACTAAACTTGCAAACAAGTTTTAAAACGAAACTGGAAATGAAAACAGCTGTTAACTGGAATGGGTATATGCAGGGACCGCGCAGCCATTGGGCTAGGGGGGGGGGCTAAAGCCCCCCACTTTTTTCAAAGATAGGTTTAAAAACTTTCACAAATATGGAATTTTCAATATTTTCATACCGCAACTGCTGCATTTGCTGGGAGACCTTCTCGATGGCTAGATGTCTCAAAGCCTGACTTCATTCAAATATGAAGCAAGCAAATTTTGACAATCTAGCGATATTGAACTTTCATAAACAACGAGCAAACACGATGTCCCTCTTAGAAATTGCTACCGATTTCGTTAAAAATCAGAATAGGCATCCAACTGTTTACTTTGGCAGGTTTGCTCTGACAGATCTTCTGTGGTAATAGTTTTTATGAGAAGAAATGCTTGGGTGTTAATTTTGTTGGATTGTTACGATATGTCTCTTTTCATAGTAATTGAAATCTTTTTTGAACCAAACTGTATACAGTATAAATATGGACCTATTAAGAGGCAAGTCTTTTATTGAAAAGGGCGTTTTCCGACGTTCTAAAGGGTGTGGTCTCAAAAAATTTTCCGGGGGCATGCCCCCGGACCCCTGTTTTCCTCGCTTCGCTCGCCGTTCAGCACCCCCACTTTGAAACCGCTGCACGGTCCCTGGGTATATGATTGACCTGAATATGCTGTTTGCAAGTTGAGTGATCTGTTGAGTCCCTGGGCCTATGCGGCTAAACATTGACATTACAAAATAATGATAACAATAGATTAATGGATCAACATTTTTTCCGGACATGTTACCACATGTCGCAAAAAAGATTAGCACAAAGGAAATAACAAGTGCACATTGCGGACTGCAATGCCCCTGCAATCCGCCTGTTTGTACAATCACAATGTGAAGGTGGTGAAGGTAATGGTGAAGGTGAAGTTATATTTTTAAGAATGCCAAGTTAAAGTACTTGGTGGATTATAGAAAAACAGAATACCTAATAATGACTCCGCACTCCCTTTTCATGATGCTCAAATGGTGGGGCCCTACCATGGGATCAAACCCCATCCGCCTGTGAGGATTTTCCCAAATTCGTTTATCACTTCACCAGGGTGCATTCCAAGGCCCTCCTGCCAGAGAAATCCGGCGGAGAGCTATCTTCTGATTTTTTCACACCAAGGTTTTTGGCGGAGAAGTTACGTTTTTTGTGGTCTGGTGACTCTGTGGTCTGGTGGTTGGTGTACAGCGCCAAATTACCACTGTGCGGGGAATCCTACTGTGATATCCCTGGTGGGAACATCCGGCGGAGAGAAAAATTGGAATGCACTATGGTCCGTTCATCAGTTTGTTTGTGCCCAGAATGCAGTAGAATACAAACACTATTTAATCGTCACGTGCATACAGTAGGGGCGTGTAGTAAACCAAGGGTAGAAAAAGTTGCTTTTCCTCCATTAGCACTATTAGAATCCTTGATCAAATAACCCCCTTTCAAAATGATGAATGCAATGTGAGAATTTACATATTCATCTTCTAAAGGGAAGGAAGACCTCTGGGACTAATGTGTGGCTGAGTTCTCTGAAGGAATTTATGTAAGCACTAAAGCTCTACTCACACTTGACGCAGTTTTGTTTGTGCAATGTGACATGTGTGCAACAAAGTTGAATTAATCCATCTTTGTTGCATTGCTACTATTCATTGTTATTGTAATGTGCCAAGGATGATGCGTCAAGCATGAATTCAGCTTGAAGAAAAGGAAAATCATCAGTNAAGTTGCTTTTCCCCCATTAGCACTAGCTATTAGAATCTTTGATCAAATAGCCCCCTTTCAAAATGATGAATGCAATGTGAGAATTTACATATTCATCTTCTAAAGGGAAAGAAGACCTCTGGGACTAATGTGTGGCTGAGTTCTCTGAAAGAATTAATATAAGCACTAAAGCTCTATTCACACTTGATGCAGTTTTGTTTGTGCATGTGACATGTGTGCAGCAAAGTTGAATTAATCCATCTCTGTTGCATTGCTACTATTCATTGTTATTGTAATGTGCCAAGAATGATGCGTCAAGCATGAATTCAACTTGAAGAAAAGGAAAATCATCAGTAGAATTATTGTTCTTTAGTGGTTGTGGCTCTTCAGTGCCCATATGAATTGTTTCCTAACTCCTAGGACTCAGTGAAGAATGTTGCATTTTTTCCTATTTCCTGATGTTGAAATTTTCAAATTCCTTGCTTTCGCCAGACCACTTCCTGGCAATAGTTCATTCAACTGTTTCAGGTTAACTCCAACCCAGAAATACGAACAATGTTTTGGCCTTTTTCTGCTAGCAATTTAATTTACTAGCAAAAAGGATTTGTCACTAACATACATAGCCATTATGCAGCCACAACAGAATAATTTGTCCCATCATACCTCTTTAGTTGACAAAAAAAATTGTTTGACTGTATCATTCTTAGTTTCTAAGATGCTTGTTTGTCTGAGTTGGACTGAAGCCAACATAAGTGTACGGAAAAAAAATCTAGGGGGACTACCCGACACAAAGTCCATTGTTTACCAACATTTTTGCCTGACTGAGGGCAGATTTTCCGTAAAAAAATTCCAAGGTTGGGGGGCTACCACCACCAGGACCCCCTGGCCCCCCGGCTAGTACGCTTATGGAAGCCAAAGATAAATCATGACACATCTTAGGGCCTTTTCATATGGAGAAAGTTTTCCTGACATTTTTCCAGTGAAGCAGGACTCCCGTTTTGACGAGATCCCGCCTTTTATGGCTTTACCACATAAAAGAGCACAAGCGCTGATGTTTTCCCAGCTAGCTGAGATCTCATTAACTTTACTGGGGTCCCGCCGAGATGAGGAAATACTTTCCCATGCTAATAGATTTTCCTGGCTAGGCGGGAAAATATCTTTTGTTTATCGTTAATCCTTTGGCCCAAGAGAAAACGCGCTACTGTTTTGACACTTCAGCTTGCCCGGGAAACTTACTCATATGAAAGGCCAAGGAATATCACCTCAGCTGAGCGAATTTCCCAGTGAAATGGGAAAACTTTCTCCATATGAACAGGCCATCAGAAGAGTGACAGCATTTCTACAGGAGGAGAAACGCCCTGTACGAAAATACAAGGCAGGTAATAGCCATATACTGTACAAGCCTTGTAGCTATGGTCTTGTAACCTTGTTCTAGCCTAGAAAAGCCTGGTAACCTTGTAAATGGCTCGAAAAATGCTAGTAAATTTAACCTAGGCTAGCACAAGGTTGATCTTAGCCTTGTGGAATCCTTGTGTTAGACTGGTTGTAGCTTGGAATCTTACTGATAGCCTTGTAATTTTATTCAAAGGTTAGGACAAGGTCATAATCCCCGCTACAAGGCTGAAACTTGGCCTGTACAAGGCCAAGTTTATCCTTGTATTTATGTACAGGCTCTTTAAAAAGAAGTCAGTAGAGTCTGCATTCAGGCTACTTACCATGATGATGATTAAAGGATGACTCTCATAATGAATACACAAGATATTTTACTACAGCATTTACATCATCTAAAATTCCACAAATTTTACTGCAGAGCAGAAAGACATATTTGCAAACACAAATTGATTAATTCTTGTTTCTCTACTTTATTACACTATGATTGATTAATATATCAGCACTCTTTAGTTATTGTTAATCTCATTATTGGATTCTGTACACATGGTGTGAGTGAATCTTTTCATAAGACATACAGATAAATAGATTTATGGTTTGGTCTTTGGAGATGGTGTAATTGGTACATCCCTTTTATTCCATTCATAGTTTGAATGTCCTGCCTTCTAAACTGAATGAATGAAATCAGTTGAATAGAGAAATATCAGCTGACCGCAACGTAGCGGAACTTATTTAGCTTGATTTACTGAAGAAATCTTTTCAGATACAAGAATGAAAGTAGCATGAAGTACTTCACCTACTTGTTTTCTGACTTCAGTAATTTTGAAACTGCCATAAATCTTTTAATGATATCTCTGTTGATAAGAGAAATTTATTGCCTATGACCATTAATCATTGGTCAAATTAGAAAAACATAGTTATTTATTGTTCTCCCATCTTCCATTGCCATCTGATTTATTAGTGAGGTGATCACTTTCTGCTGCAGCATGCTGGGGTGCAGGCTGGGGCACAACTTGCAGAACATCCTGGCTGACATTGCATTGGTGGTGGTGGTGGAGGTGGTGGTGGGGGTGGGATGAATACTGGTGGCATACAACATTGTGGAGCACATGATGGCTGGCATGAAGGAGGAGGTGGTGGTGCCATAATCATTTGTGGTGGTGGTGGTGGGGCCATCATTATTTGAGGTGGAGGAGGTGGCATGCAGCATTGTGGTGCACATGAAGGCTGGCAGCTGGGCATCATCATTGGCATTTGAACTGGCATAGGTGGCATTGGGTTGCAGCAGCCTGGTCTGCATGCTGGGTAGCAAGATCTTGGGCATGGTGGTGGGCATTGAGGGGGTGCTCTTGCTGGCATAGGGAGCATCGCAACTGGAGGAGGTGGTGGAGGAGCAGCCATGCAGCATTGAGGTGCACAAGATGCTTGGCAGCTTGGCATCATTGGTGGTGGTGGAGGCATCATCATAGGTGGTGGGGGTGCAGCAGGCATTCCGCAGCATCCTGGTTGTTGTTGACATTGAGTTGGGCATGCATATTGTGGTGCAGGTGGAGGTGCTTGATGAAGAATTACATACCAATGTAAACAGATTGGTGGGCATGATGATGGTGGAGGTGCTGGTAATCCTGGTGCTCCTGGTGGTCCAGGTGGTCCTGCTGGTCCCATACAGCCAGGGCAGCCAGGTGGGCCCAATGGTCCAGGTGGTCCCGGCATGCCTGGACCCCCGGGAAGACCTGGTGAACCAGGTGGACCAGGTGGGCCTGGAAATGCTGGTGCAGCTGCTCCACAACATCCTGGTGAACATGCTGGGGCACAGGCGGAAGGACATGCCATGCCACATGGGCTTGCACTTCGTTTCTGGATTTGATCTGTGAAAAAGAAGAAGGAAAATTAATTAACTGTTCTTAGATTCAATTGCTTTTCATTACCTTGGTATCCTTAGTCGATTCATTGGTTAATCTGCTTGTCGCTTTCAAGCTATTCCTCATAAAGCACTTCCAGAAGTTGCAGCTTTCAAAAGAGCGATCAAGCACTGGCTTGGCGATAAGTGTAATTGCCGGATTTGTAAATAGCCAGAATTGTAAATTGGTATATTTTCTATTAAAGTTATTTTTGTAAATAGTTGGTATAAATTAGTAATTATATTACTATTGTAAATAGACCAACTTTAGATAAGATTATTATCATTCTCACACAGTTTCGATGCTATGTGCATTCTAAATCATGATGGTTTTTTATATCTATTGGTATCTACTCGAGAGTCAACTCTGTTTCTGTTCTAAGGAATATAAGCATTTTTTGTGGAGTTGTATAGACAGAATCATATACTCTCAAATCAAAAAGAAGACATCATAATGAAATAATTTAGATAGAATAGACGTTTCAAAGCAGCTGCAGTAATTAGGAAATATAGTTGAAATTTTTGTTCGCTGGAGTAACTTTATGTGTTGTAGCATTTTCTGGAGATTGCTCTCTTTCAATCTTCTTCCTTTGAAGGACATAGGAACTTCCATTTAGTGAGAACCTTTTTGCTTTTTATGGAATTTCACCATATTCTTTGCATTGTTTCTGCAGTGTAAATTTCATTTTACGGTGGATTTTTTTCACTATCCTGATCATAGTGATGATATAACGACGAGCTGAATGTCATAATCAAAGCCCTGTCAGGTTCTATCACGTGGCTGGCTGCAATGAAGTATACTTTAATCTGCAAACGTATCTTAGTCGATCATATGGTCATTCAACTTATTGCACTTTTCAACAGCTAATAACTTTATTTGGTACATTGCTGCAATTCTTTGTGTGACAAGTTTTTTTCCGAATGTTCAAGTTGAATCGTTTCATTAATGGTTAAAGTTTAAGCCTTCTTGAATTGATTTGCTGCAACGATACAGTAATGATACCGAGTGCCCCAAAGAGGTACACTGATTTAGTTGGCTCCAGTGATGCTACTTTAGTTTTAATCAATGGCTAATCACTCTCAAAATGTTCCTTGATATTTAACTTGAACATAGATAAAGAATGTACTAATTTGGTTGTCTCCAGCGATGTAACTTTGGCTTGAATCAGCGGCTAATACATTTCAAAATGTTCCTCAATATTTAACTTGGACATAGATAAAAAAGTATGCAGATTGGGTTGTCTCCAGCGATGTTAATTTAGTTTTTATCAATGGCTAATCACTCTCAAAATTTTCCTTGATANTGATGCTACTTTAGTTTTAATCAATGGCTAATCACTCTCAAAATGTTCCTTGATATTTAACTTGAACATAGATAAAGAATGTACTAATTTGGTTGTCTCCAGCGATGTAACTTTGGCTTGAATCAGCGGCTAATACATTTCAAAATGTTCCTCAATATTTAACTTGGACATAGATAAAAAAGTATGCAGATTGGGTTGTCTCCAGCGATGTTAATTTAGTTTTTATCAATGGCTAATCACTCTCAAAATTTTCCTTGATAGTTAACTTGAACATAGGCACTTCGTTTGTTGATATTAATCTTGAAAGCTCAAACACGTGTCCACCTGCAAACTAGAGCTCTGGCCTTTCGCCTGAGCAGATTCTTGAAGCATAGCGAATGATTTAACAAAGACCTTAAAATTTAAAAGCAACTTAATTCATATAGTATTGTTTTTGTAGAAGTCACCCATTGTGCTGTGTTCCATTATTCTTCAATTTTAGGTTTGAATTTCGATGTGCTTCAAGAATTTGGTTAGGCCATAACGCCAAACCTCTGGTTTGGACATGGAGGCAAGGAGGGCCAAGGAGGCTTTCAAGATTAATATTTCTGCCCTCAAAAGCACCAATACCAGCAAACAAGGTACTATGTTCAAGTTAAGTATCGAGGAATTGTTTGAGAGTGTTTATCCATTGATTAAAGCTAAATTCACATCACTGAACCGAACCAAATCTGCATACTTTTTTCTGGGACACCCGGTTGGGTTACGAAATGCTATCATCTTACCTGGATAACCATGATAATATTCTTCTCTATGCATTAAATCTCCTGGGGGGACAAAAAAGCATTCATAATATAATTTCATACGATTGTATTTTCTTGAGAGGCATAAGGTATGTTACATATCCTGTGCAGAAGTACTGTTGTATCCTATCAAAATTAGATAATTCAAAAATATGGCAAACTTCTTTCAATGAAACAAGATGAGACAAGTTTGCTATATCTAAGGTAATGTATTTAGTGAAGGAGCTTATGTTTGATCGGTTAACAATGAAAAGGAGCGTATAAATCGAGCAGGGCTCAAAACAATTTTTCCTTCTTGGTAACAAGGTAAGCACCTTTGTTTCTTCTTACATGCTTCCTTCTTCTCTTCTTTCCCAATATACTGCCCGATTCTACCCCATTTCCTTACTCCCTTAGTTCCTTCCCCTTCCCTTTCCATCCCTTCATTTCTTTCTCCTCTTTTCCCTTGCTATCCGTTTCTCTTTCCTTTTTCCCTTCGTCCTTCCTGGGAAATTTGAGCATTTCAAATACTTTCCTGGTAGCGCCGCTACCACGCTACTTCATTTTTCGTGTGCCCTGAATCGAGTAATTAGGGCTTTACGCCTGCACCTTTCATATATTTTTTTTGGTACTGATGCTTGTTATCAAGAGAATTACGCCTGTACGTTTTATTTTTGTGGTACTGATGCTTGTTCTCTATGTGCTAAGTTGGTAGAGATTTTGGTCAAGGCTGGTTTTAAACTGATGTTGAAAATGTATAAAACAATGGATTACAATGCTGGGTGGTTTGAGCCTTTTGGTCTTGATCAATCGATGAACGGAAAACAACCTTTTCTCTTCTAAGTGACATGTTGTTATGATTATCCCGATTTAATGAGCATTTCACAATTCTAAGTATTCTTTTAAGCATCGGCATAAATGCAATTTCTTGGTATTAGGAGAATGGTAACAAGGGTTTTCGATCCTACTGTTTACTTGCCCCTATAGTACATTGAACTGGTGCCTTTGGTAGGTAATATTAGTAACTGAGGATATTTTTTGAGAACTTGAACATGGAAATTATAAATTGTTTATTCGGATTTTTCCTAATCTTTTTCTGTAATTCTCTATATAAAGCGATACTTTTCCTCGTCCGTTGGTCCCTGGTACTGACGTTGATGGTACTGGGTACTGAACATTATGGTACCTGGTACTGCCCCTATAGTACTGCGGTACATTAACTGTCACCGTCCTCTATTAGGTTTTTTAAAGTCTCGAATGCAACAGAAGACACAATTGGTAACCAAAACGACAGGAACAGTTGAAGATGCCTTTGAATATAGTAAGCTAGGGTCCATGTAAACAATCTACGTAACTTGATGATAGAAATATATAAGTGCCTATCGTGCGAAACCCATCCTTTCTGTGGAATATTTTCCAGCGAAAGGACCTTACATACAATCTAAGATCAGGTTCACTATTAATGCTACCACAAGCGAAAACTACAACCTATGGGACTATAGTTCATTGACCTTTAGAGGTAGCATCCTCTGGAACAGCCTACCTGACTCTATAAAAAGCTCACCATCTGTTGTATGCTTCAAAATATCGATAACAGAATTGAAGGGTGAAAATTGCACATGCAAAAATTGCTTTTAGCAACAATATCTTTGGAAATCTCTCCGAAAACAGAAATCATGTATTAATATATTTATTTCCTTCACATTATTGTAAATTTTTCCTTTGTAGATAGTTGGTTTGAATTAGCTAGTGTATTTTAAGCTATTGTAAATACCAACTGTAAATAATTGAATAATAATGATAATAATAGCTACTTACTTCTTTCTCTATTCTTGTGATGACGTTTAGCCTCGGCAACCGAGTAAAGTGCCACAACGACAAATAATATCGTGAGTTTTGACACCATCTAGATAGAAGAGAAGCAAGTGTTGAAGAATATGAATTTTAAGTTATGGTAAAAGGACAAGAAGATTTTCTTGTCATTTAACGTTCTCAGTAGGGCATTTACTGAAAGGTTTTGTTCATATATGTAGTATCTTTTTCAAACTCAAGTCACGCCTGGTGCGATTTCTATTGTGCGATGCGGCACGCCTGGCAAAGTTAAATCAATCCAACTTTGTCGTATTGCCGCATATCGTTGTTATTTGGAATGCGTAAAAAACGACGCACCAATTGTAAATTCATCTTTAGGATGCTCCCTAAAGATTGATGAGACATGCCTACTTGTTTGCAAAGCAGTGCTTGGCAAGATTTTCAACGGTCGAGCTTTTCTGGCAAGCAAATTTGAGTTGTGCCTCGTCTGTATAGTTAGCCTACTTTTCGATTAATCAAACGTGTTGTGAGTAGAAAAGTTTCGCAATCAGATAGGTCCAGGAGGAAACTACGCTGGCTGCAAAGAGATCATCATTCATTGAAGCAATTTTTCAACGCTCCTAGTCAGAAACGGTGATGGTTCTGTTGACGATAATGGCCGATCCGCGTCAAAAAATTTGGCTCGGTTACGAAAGAAAGGAATTTACAAGAAAGTTTCAGAAGTTGTTTCACTTTGTTTCACAAAATAGAAATGGATTTTCAGCCCTGTCATATCTATCAGGTAATGTTAGATGGGTATAAGTTTGATCCAATGATATGTTTCATCCTTTTTCAAGCTTGAATTGATTTAGTAAAAACCTCGCTAGAAAATTTAGCACAATTTTTTTGTTTTGACATGAATTTTAAAAAATGGCATGATCTAGCTTATTTATCTTCACTCGTTAGATATGGATGGATAATTCCAAGGGCCGATAATTCTAAGTGCAAGCCTTGGCAACCAACTGTTGTAAAGGTCATTACCAACTTTTCTAATGTTTCTATGCTGTCACAGATTGAACGTAAAGTTGAGCGTTTTCGTGGATCCGTAAATTTTGATGATCTAGCTTGCAAATGTTGTTTTGCACATTTGTAGTATTCGTTGTTTTGCATATCTTTTGTCGTCAATTTCATGTCGTTTAGTTTTTCTTTTTTTATATCATCATAAAATATTAAAGCTTACAAAGTAACAACGACCGTTAAACTAGAATATGAAAATAAACGTGTCTTTCGTAGCGAGAAAAGACAAAGACACAAGGTCATCGAGCTCCCACTACGAACTACACTTACAATAATTGAATACAAGGATGCTATCTAATTTAAAGGGAATCGACATAGTTAAAAGCTGGCCCGGGCCAAGTTAAAAATATAATCTATTGTATTCAACAACTTTGGCGCCTGCCATTTCATTGTGTGGCGAAGGAAACAATGGGTTTGTGGGCGTTTCTTCAGCCTATTTATAGCAGCTTATCGATATAGCTATGTCTATTCCCTTTAACAAACAAAATATACGCTACAAAAGTGAAGGTATACCAGATTCATCGAAGAAATATTCCTCTGACTCACCTGGTAGGGTGAAACGTAGTTTAGTTTCAATAACGGATGAATCTAACAAGATGTATCTACAGTTTCTTTCATGAAGGAATAGCTCAAATAGGTTTTAATTCTACCAGAATGCAGCCAGGTAGAAGCTAGCCTAAACACACGATCAAGGACATTGTCAACATCTTTAGAAAGAAGACCCATTTTTCTTCATTTCATTGCTTTGTTTATTTGCCTTCGCAGATTCGTTTGCATTTGTTTAGTGTTATTTCAGAGGTGCAGAGCAGAACTTCTGTCTCATTTTATTTAGATCCAACGACATTGCAGGTTTATGAATATGAAAGCTGCGAAGATTTTTTCATATGTTAACTTGCTGGCTATTCTGCAATTCTAACTTTTCTTTAGATTAAGCCAAGAAAGTGAATATTTATCAAAAGCAGCCAGAGAGATAAAGAATATATTGCGAAAGAACCTCTTTGATGAATATCGTATCAGACAGATTTTTTGCTGCTGCGATCTAATGACAGTGAGTTTGTGAGTGACTCGGTATTCGGTATCATGTTTCATGTCAACTTGCTCGAGGCTTGCTAGTCTGCTCGCACATACCATGCTCAGATATTGCAGCACGACCATGCTCAGATAAAATACACCTCTTAGCGCTATCAAACAGCCCGGCCTGGAATTGGGTATTTTTATGGCAGAAGTAGTACAAATCAAGGATTAGCAAATGCAAACAATAGAGGTGGAGACTTGCTCTTGATATATGAACTGATGTAAGTTATATATAAGCTCTTGATATAAGTTCTTGATATATGAACTGAATTCCTTTCCCTGCATAGATCAGAGGTCTTGCTGCTTTGCAGCTTCTGGAACCTCTTTTGCGTTAAGACTGATTTTCTTTCAATTTTCAAATTTTAATTNTGTCTCAGTTTATTTCGAACCAACGACATTGCAGGTTTATGAATATGAAAGCTGCGAAGATTTGCTCATATGATAACTTGCTGGCTATTCTGCAATTCTAACTTTCTTTAGGTTAAGCCAAGAAAGTGAATATTTATCAAAAGCAGCCAGAGAGATAAAGACTATTTTGCGAAAGAACCTTTTTGATGAATATCGTATCAGACAGATTTTTTGCTGCTGCGATTTAATGACAGTGAGTTTGTGAATGACTCGGTATTCGGTATCATGTTTCATGTCAACTTGCTCGAGGCTTGCTAGTCTGTTTGCACATACCATGCTCAGATATTGCAGCACGACCATGCTCAGATAAAATACACCTCTTAGCGCTATCAAACAGCCCGGCCTGGAATTGGGTATTTTTATGGCAGAAGTAGTACAAATCAAGGATTAGCAAATGCAAACAATAGAGGTGGAGACTTGCTCTTGATATATGAACTGATGTAAGTTATATATAAGCTCTTGATATAAGTTCTTGATATATGAACTGAATTCCTTTCCCTGCATAGATCAGAGGTCTTGCTGCTTTGCAGCTTCTGGAACCTCTTTTGCGTTAAGACTGATTTTCTTTCAATTTTCAAATTTTAATTTTCAGCATTCATATTTGCTGTTTCAGGCAATCTGCTTATCTTTTTATCGCAGTGATGGGTTTAGCGTCAGCCTTTGATGCACAGGCTCCTAACATAGAGTTTTATGCAGTAAGTAAGATTAATTAGCCAATCAACAGCACGGATCCCAGGAGTGATCCGTGCACAATTCAATAATTTTATTATCTGCGATCAGTGCACATAGATTGTTGCTGTAATGGAGTATTAGAGATATTCTAAACGATGAATTTGGCCGCATGTGCAGTGCTTGTCCTGCGTCCTAACTTCCAGTGAAGCTTTTCTCTCCTATTTTAGCGTTGCAATAAAAAACAAGTGACACACAGTCTTACCTTTGGTTTTACGTGTATCCAAACAGCTTCACCAACTCCTTTATATTGTTATTTTTTCTGTTTATAATTAACTCGAATAGTTCGTTGGATAGAAATGCTTTCGTTTAGGTAGTTAATGTATTGTTGTGGCCTAAAGGTCAAATGGTTAGGTACGCTTGACCGCACTTGCTTACAACTTCGACTGACATATGAATAGGCCAACCTGCCAATCAGCAAAGCAAGCTATAGAATCACTTTGCTTTAAATGAAACATTGAGGGTTAATGCGACAGCTCCCTCCGCGTTCCCTGTCTGCAGTATGCTCAGATGTCATCCCTGTTTATAGCTTCTGAATTAGGAAAAGCGCTCCTTCGCAAATTTTCGGTTTCGATTGCTATTGGTAACAGCACGTGATCAACCCTTTTTTCGCCAGCAAATTCGCATGATCAAGTGTTTGTTTACTAGCAAAGTCACATGCAAGCCAAGCTTTTGCTAAATGCTACCTGATTTCTATGCTGTTTAGTTAGTTGTCACTTTTGGCATACGACTGTGAGCACACTTCCTCAAACAAGGCAGCTAATTTGCGTCACCATTTTGACCAGTAACTGCACCAAAACACGGAGTTACAGTCTGTTCACTTAGTTGATCGACCATATTAGACACTTGCTTCATTATCCAAAATAAAAATTTATTTTTGCGTATGCCACAGCCGGGATGTCAAGGCGCATCGGAGAGTTCTTAGTAGGCATAATTTTGGTAGGCCCTTTTGAGCAGTTTTCAGATCAAAGGCTTCGACTTTTTTAGAGAATTTTCCTAGAAGATCTTTTGTCTACCGGGAAAGTCAGAAAATTTATCCACTGTTGAAAAAATCATCCAGTAAGAGCAATGAATCTTATTTGTAAAATTTTAAAGCATCTCACAGAACCCTTCAAAAATCCATAACAATTTTCAATGACCAACGAATCAATTTTCCATGCAGATATATTGAAATCACGCTAAAACTGTACTGGTACGATCAGGGAGCGCCCTCGGTACAATTCGTACAATTGTAGATCAGATTTCAGATTTCATTTTTCCATCAAGAACCTAGTGCAAGAAAACTTGTATACTTTAAGCAGCTACTGAGGACCAACTACAACAAAATGAATACAGTAACGAATGAACAGTAACATTAGTCTAAAAGAACGTGACTACAATCTAAAAACAAGGCGAAGCAAATCATAAAGGTTGTACATTTGGGGCTGTGTTCAGCGAACGTTTTAGATCATATGGAGCTGTTACACAAAGCACAGTAAAGCTTTGTATTTGTTTGCTTCGCCTTGTTTTTAGATTGTAGTCACGTTCTTTTGGACTAATGTTACTAATCATTCGTTATTGTATTCATTTTGTTGTAGTTATTCCTCAGTAGCTGCTTAAAATATACGAGTTTTCTTGCACTAGTTTATTGATGGAAAAATGAAATCTGAAATCTGATCCACAATTGCTCATTCTGATAATCCAATCATTCAGAAAGGATGCTGTCGCTCGATTTGTTCAAATAGTTGTCCCTGGATTTCCCTATTTATATCGCATGCCATCAGGCAGTGAATTTCATCTTCTAAAATGTTGCATCTAGGGCATATTCTCTCTTCTGGACTCTGCTTTGGTCTGTGATATCTACCGACCTCTACGTCGGTGATATCTACCGATCAGATAACCTAAATTTGCTAAGTAAAGTTCTTTTTTCAATGCTCTTCATACTTCAAATGTATTTTTCAATTTTGAATGCAGTTTTAAAGGCACAGTATGTTCTCAATTTCGGTTGGTTTTCAACATCGAGAGAGTATTTTGACTTAAAGAAACTTCAAGATAAGTTTTCTCCACCAGTTACCTTTCGTTGCCATCACTTACATCTGACGTCTAATATGCAGCAGACTTAGGTATCAATCGTTCTTATTATCCGCATGTGTTGTTTTAGTAGTGTTCTTTAAGTTTAAGTAGTTTTCCTTTCCTTTATCTATGTTAATTCCCTTGGGGTAGACACAGTCTTTTGCTCNTGTTTCAACCATAGAAATATTTCTATTTCTATCGTTTCAACGCGTTTCACAACTAATTTGAAAAGGGGATTAGAATGAGTAATTGGGTGGCCGTAGCAAGCCTTTGCTCTTTGTTTCGTAGACCCTTTCCTCCTTTGGGATAATGGGTCTACGCGTAGGCTAGGCAGACTCTTGATCGATCAAATTCTGGCAGCATGTTTAGAGTTTTCTTTCTACGTTCGATGTATACGTGCGCCTTCTTTTGATAGTCCCCTTTTGCATGCAGCACAAGTGAGTTTGTCACCCTGGTATTCAAGGCATCCTTTGCAGCTGCGTCTCTTTACATTTAGGGCTTCCCTAATTGGTCGTATAATTTCCTTTGTCTGTGATCGCTAGTTACTTTGTACTAGCTTGCAAATCAAAGATAGAAATGCTATTGTTACAAAGTCTGCTCTTGGTTTCTTTGAGTTTCATGTAGGATTTTTTGAGAAGAGGTGGTCTAATCTAATGGTAGTCGTCTATATGTAACCGCTAATTTAGTATGTGATTGTAAGCTTTGAAGATGCCATTACCAACAAGTGCCTTCTTTAAAATATGGTCAGTCTCTTTTAAGGAATTGGTTGAGATAGCGAAGAGAAAGCAAAGTCATTTCAAATATGTTTACTGCAAATCATCAAAATGCAACTCTTAAAGAGCCACTGCTAACCATGATCCTTTGGGGCGCCAAAGTAGACTTTCGTATTATCTAAAAGTCGTTTCTGGCCTAAATTCTCTTTGCCTTGCTTTTCATTCGGCACACAAATGATCATGTTTGACAATGGGTTTTAGTGTAGACAAAGGCGTAGAATCCAAAAGTTGATATTTACTTTTCTCCAATTTCAAAGGGTCCTTTGCAGCGAACATGCCTCTCATACCTCGCACGTGCCATCTCTAGTTGCACAGCAAAGAATGCGCGCAAAGCTTGTATGTTAGCAGAGGGTCTTTAAAGAATCATTGTCACCCAGGGTCCTTTGCGGCACGCGACAATTTCAGACTGTCTGAGAATCAAATGTGGCCTAAACGGAGACAAAAGATCCACAGTGGAGTAGTTGAACTGACAGAACAGTTAAACTAAAATAAGAATTTTCTATCAGTTCAACTACTGCAGTGTGCGTCAATGGTTTAAAATCAGGCCAAATTTGATTTTCAGACAGTCTCAAATTTCAGCATGCTCACAAAGGACTGTGGGTACCAATGGCTCTTTAAGTTTTCTACTGGGTATGAAATGTACGCGTGCTACATTTTCAACTCATCAGAATGGCTAAATACAGGGCTATGTTAATGAAAAAGTGAAACATTGCTGAAAAGTGGAAACGAAGAGTACGTGATATGTTGCACCTAGCGAAAACCTAGTCTTAGGTAATTGCAGTTCAGACCCCATATACATAATAGGTGCTATGATTATATGTTGCAGACCCTGCTAGAATGTTTATGAAGCCCGTGACATAAAAATAACTGAGGGCCTGAAAAACGAGATGGACTGAAAAATCTGAGTATGCTTTTCCCATTAGTTTTAGAAGAATTGGTTTTACCCCCAAGGTTCTTGGAAAACGCAGGGTTGACCTTGCTAGCACTCTTATTTCTCTTTTTCATAACTTTTTGGGGCCTATCTGAAATCGAACTTGGAACTTCCATTTCGCAAAAGTAATACTGGACAAAAATGCCTATTTTATCTAGGGCCCAAAACATGGAATTATCTTCCATCTGAGTTGAAATCAACCAACACTATCAGTGCGTTCAAACATAAGATCAAATGGAACTTTTTCCAAAATATACTACAGAAAGAGGAAGATGATATGTCTTCTACTAAGGACCGTTTTCGTACAGAAAACGCGCATACAGTTCCGAATCCTTCTTTTTTTTCTGCGATGTATTTCCGTTATACCAGCACCTCTAAGGGGACCATTATGGAAATAAGGTCAGCTTGACCTTTTAATACTAAGCCTGCCACTGTAATTAGGAGTGTTTATCTTTACGTTTTTAACATCAAATATTGTATTGTATCTATTTTTATATTGTAGAACTCGTAAATATTTGTATTTATTGTGGCAAATTGATACATACATAAGCCTAGGGCACTCTGCTCTCTTTTGGCATGCTTGTTGCATCGTTAAGTAGATTTATTCACGATCGTTTGAACATAAAAGGCTGCAGAAGAAGACGGTAGAAATAAGACCATTCATCCTATTAGACAGAACAATTCCAAGCTACAATATTTACATAAATAACTGTATTGAAAATAACAAATTTGTCATTATGTCATAATAAAATTTGACTAAATTTCTTGGTAAGAATGGCATGTTCACTACTGTTTTAAATAACCTAAACCCAACGGCACGACAATTACTGAAACAGTACTTCAAGGCCCCCTGTGACAAGGACCAAAAGATTCTGAACCCACAAATTCGACCTTTTAGTAATCTTTCGAGTTCCATGTCGTTTCCTGCAGCATCGAAATTGGTTTCTGACTGTCTGAATGACAGCAAGAGATGACAAAAATCTGGGTCATTTATTGCCTCTCGGTCAGGATTCTTGTTCAAGATCCAATGCCTAAGCGGTTCGTGTGTGAATTGGAGACGCTGTAATTCCTCGAAACCTGGAGATATTTTCAGTGTTACATGAACAGTTATACCCACGGGGGGGGGGGGGGTTTTTGGCTAAATTTTGGGTAGGGGTCTGCCCCGGGCATATTCAAAATGGTCCCGTTGGCTAGGGACATTTTTCCGAAAATGGTACCCTTGGCTAGACCAATTTGACCATTCCCTGGGCCAATTTGTATGAAAATGGCACCCTTGGCTAGACCAATTTTGACCATTTTCTGGANAAAGTTTTGGAAAAGACGTTCAATTGTTATGGACATACAAGCAATCAAACAATAATACATCATTTTGGGACACCCGGTATTTCTGATTCTGACTATTGAATTGAATAAGTAAATTTCAATGCCAAACAAATCATAGGCCAGAATGGAATGTGGAATTCTCGATTCCCATACGAACCCCTGACAGGCATTCTTCTAATTTTTGGGTCTTAAAGATGAGCCATTTTACCAAGCAAAATTTTCTCATCCAATTTAACCTTTGTCTGATAGATTAACATCTTAGCTTTGAATATCGGCCACACACTCTTCATTGCACAGCCCGCCAAATGTGTAAACTTTTTTTTACTCGCGCGGTATATCGAATTAAGAGGGATAAATCAAACGTCTGTGTATCTTAGTCAGATCATTGCACACAAAAATAGTAATGCGTGCAATTTAACTTCTGAATGATAGTCTGTCCAACTTTAGATGTCGCTGAGATTTGCGATAACGCAGATTTTCTCAACCAAAATATTTTCATTGTTTTCATTGCGGAAATTTTCGCCTCACATCTAATGCGAGGCAGACTCTTGATCGATCAAATTCTGGCAGCATGTTTAGAGTTTTCTTTCTACGTTCGATGTATACCTGCGCCTTCTTTTGATAGTCCCCTTTTGCATGTAGCACAAGTGAGTTTGTCACCCTGGTATTCAAGGCATCCTTTGCAGCTGTTTCTCTTTACATTTAGGGGTTCCCTAATTGGTCGTATAATTCCCTTTGTCTGCGATTGCTGATCACTTTGTGCTGGCTTGCAAATCAAAGTTAGAGATGCTATTGTTTCAAACTCTGCTCTTTTTTCCTTTGAGTTTCATGTAGGCTTTTTTAGAAGAGGTTGTCAAATCGAATGGTAGTCGTCTTGATGTAACCGCTAATTTAGCATGTGATTGTAATCTTTGTAGATACCACTACCAAAATTGCCTTCTTTGATGTGTGGTTAGTCTCTTTTTAGGAATTAGTTGAGATGACGAAGAGAAATTAAAGCCATTTCAACTATGCTTGCTGCAACCCATCAAAATGCAACACTTAAATTTTCCTTGCGTTGACATTTCAACTTAAGTTAAAATGTAGTGCGCTACATTTTAGACTCATTAGATTGGCTTTGTCAGGCTATATCAATAAAATACGGGGCTATGTCAATCAAAACGTGAAAAGTTGCTGAATAGTGGAAACGAAGAGTACGTGATATGTTGCACCTAGCGGAAACCTTTAGGTAATTGCAGTTCAGACCCTGCGAGAATCTTTATGAAGCCCGTGGCATAAAAATAACTAAGGACCTGAAAAACGAAATGGAATGAAAAATCGGAGTATGCTTTTCCCATTATTTTTAGAAGAATTGGTTTTACCCCCAAGGTTCTTGGAAAACGTGGGGCTGCCCTTGCTAGCATTCTCATTTGTCTTTTCATAACTTTTTGGGACCTATCTGAAATCGAACTTGGAACTTCCATTTCGCAAAAGTAATACTGGACAAAGATGCCTATTTTATCTAGGGCCCAAAACATGGAATTGTCTTCCATCTGAGTTGAAATCAACCAACAATATCAGTTCGTTCAAACATAAGATCAAATAGAACTTTTTCCAAAATAAACTACAGGAAGAGGAAGATGATATATATATCTTCTACTAAGGACCGTTTTCGTACAGAAAACACGCATACAGTTCCGAATCCTTCTTCTTTTTCTACGATGTATTTCCGTTATACCAGCACCCCTAAGGGGACCATTATGGAAATAAGGTCAGCTTGATCTTTAATGCTATTCCTGCCACTGTAATTAGGGGTGTTTGTTTATCTTTACGTTTTAACATTAAATATTGTATTGTATCTATTTTTATATTATAGAACTTGTAAATATTTGTAAATATTATGGCAAATTGATAAATTGAACTTGTAAATATTTGTAAATATTATGGCAATTTGTAAATATTATGGCAAATTAAAGCCTAGGGCACTCTGCTCCCTTTTGGCATGCTTGTTGCATCGTTAAGTAGATTTATTCACGATAGTGTTTGAACATAAAAGGTTGCAGAAGAAGACGGTATAAATAAGACCATTCGTCCTATTAGGCAGATCAATTCCAAGTTACAATATTTACATAAATAAATGTATTAAAAATAACAAATTTGTCATTATGTCATAATAAAATGTAACTAAATTTCTTGGTAAGAATAGCATGTTCACTATGCTGCTTTAAATCCCGACGAAAATTACTGAAACAGTACTTCAAGGCGCCTTGTGACAAGGACCAAAAGATTCTGAACCCACAAACTCGACCTTTTAGTAATCTTTCGAGTTCCATGTCGTTTCCTGCAGCATCGAAATTGGTTTCTGACTGTCTGAATGACAGTTAAAGATGACAAAAATCTGGGTCATCTATTGCCTCTCGGTCAGAATTTTATTGTTCAAGATTCAGTGCCTACTAAGCCGGTTGCTTGTGTGTGAATTGGAGACGCCGTAATTCCTCGAAACCAGGAGATATTTTAAGTGTTACTTGAACAGTTATACCCCCAACATATCCTGAAACTTCAATCTTCAATTTCACCTACGGCGTTTAGAATCTCCGTTGAAAATTTCTATGCATCTACCCATTTTCTCTTAAATTCTATTGATGTTTGTTGTTTTAAAGTTATACCCCCAACATATCCTGAAACTTCAATCTTCAATTTCACCAATGGTGTTAAGAATCTCCGTTGAAACTTTCTATGCATCTACCCATTTTCTCTTAAATTGTATTTATGTTTGTTGTTTTCAAATAGATATCATACTCCACACCACAGTTGGAATGCAAAGGTGGCATAAAGTATCCCAGTGCACCAAAAAAGAGGTACATTCCATCTGTAGCACCAAGGCCAATGGAGCCAGGTATGAACTTCAGCTTTTAATTTCCGTAACTTGCTTTTTAGTCATTTTTATCTGGAGATTGTAGAATAGACTGATTATATGTTCGTAGGTTATCGCTATTGATAGACTGATGGACGCTATAACTGGAGCGACAACAACAACATTAATTCACTTCAATTAGATGAGCGTAAGTTGAGGGTTCTTTTGTAGTGAGGCTAATTGTAGAAGCCGAACGGAGTTGTAGCTTCAAGCTTTTTGTATCAGTTATTTTAACTTCCCTGATTTAAAAGCTCGTTGCAGGATAAGGTCCATACATTTAGCGACCCGATGTTGTTATTCTAAGAAATTTGAGGAGCAAAGTTGAATGTAGTCGTTCCTCTAATAAGACTGCAGTCTCATAATTTCTACATTTGCCAAAGCAGAATTATCATCAGTTGCAATCGCATAACGCATACAGTCTAGCTGAAATCAATAATAGCAGTGGACGCGGAAATGCTTTTAGTTAATTTTCTAAGTAGACATTTCACCATCGGTTCAAATGTTATTATTCTCCTTAGAGATTCCATTGTCTATCATCCCTCTGCGGGGCTTCATTCAGCTCATCGCTCGTCATCTTCGTCATCTTCATCATCTCCTGATCCTGAAGCATCATCAGCCTCCTCTTCGTATGTCTCTGATCTCGTTTTTGGTGGATTTCGTTTCCTCATTTCTTTTGGTAGTTTTGGCACAGGCCATAGAACCATACCAGATAGTGCCATTTCATGGCCAGTAAAGGAATCATGGAATGCTACGAAATAGGAAAATAAGGCAATAAATGAAAGCTTTTAACTTAGTTCCTGACGTTGTCACGATGTTATTTTATGTTCTGGAGAATTTCAGAGAACTATTTCTTTGTATATTGTATTTTGTAACTCCCACTATTCAACTGCTTGTCCACTTACTGTTTTGTGTGGGAAGAAGATCTTCGAATTTGTCTATTCAAATTTGTTCGAGGTTTTATAGCTGTGGAAAGATTCGTTGGGAAATCATTTCAAGCCTGAAAACATACGAGCATTAATGATTGGCTAAACAATCTATTAAATAAACAACCCATAATTTTGTGATTATTTTAGATGAAAGAAATTCTCACATTTAAGTTTGCCTTGGTCGAGGAAACATCTAAACTTTGTTTAAGCCTCCAGTACGTGATAGCAGCGATCAGATATACTAATGGCCAATAACAAAATCCCATACAACGGTTGGACCAAAACTAGGTTCACATGTTTGAAAATTTGGTTATGCAGAGAATACGGAAGTTATTGGAGCCAATCATAGTTCGGTTGATAGCAAAACGGCTGAAATGTTGTTTCTTTTTTCGTTCTTTTTTTGCTGAGCATTGGAAGTGTGGGTAGAATTTGATTTCAAAAGATCTGTAACTTCAACCTCCTCACTCTAACACATTTCATTCCCCTCAAGAGTTGAAGGTCAAATATTTATATAAGCAGTAACGTCTATGATCTGATACTTTTGGAAAAAAATCACTTTTCAGCCTTAAGGCCAATCCCCATTAAAGCGAATCACAACGATCGTCAGCGATTGCCACATTTTGAGCATGCATCGTTCATTTTTTCACACCTGCAGGCCGGTCGCCGCAGTTCGCCCTGTAGTTCAAGTTGCTTGAACTTTTTCAGCGATCGCCAGTGAAAGTTACGAAATTTGATTCAAATTCTTAATTCCCATTTCAGTTTCTAT